>NNCF01127128.1:489753-502592 GCA_002313205.1 Laupala kohalensis | reverse complement strand
TCGTGGACTAACTGTGTTAACTAAGTTTCGGAATGCGTACAATTTGCTTAATTGGGAATTAAGATTGTCAACGTGACAATTCCATTTGGGGCTGTCTTTAATATGGAAACCTAAGAATGTTGTATTTGTAACAGTTTTTAATTGTGTTCCGTTTAAAGAAAGAGAAACCTGGGGTAAAGATTTTGTGATACTATTGTGAAATGACATAGACACTGTTTTGTCAGTGTTTACAATGAGACGATTTGCATGGAACCAAGTCGAAAGGTTAGACAAAACTTTTTGAGCATTGGCGTGTTAACATAGTAAATTAGTGTCATCAGCAAAAAGAACAATTTTGCAATCTGATGTGGATGATGACATGTCGTTCACATACAATAAAAAGAATATAGGGCCGAGAATTGATTCTTGTTGTACTCCGCAAGTAAGTGGCTTTGTTTCTAAAAGACAACGCTCAAGTATTTTATTTTTAGTATAGGATATTTCGACCTGTTGATATTTATCTTTTAAATAAGAAGTTAGCCATTGATGTGGAAGTCCACGAATGCCTAAAGAATGCAATTTGGAAAGGAGAATTTCGTGATCGATGACATCGAATTCTTTGGATAAGTCAAGAAAAACACCATGAGGATTTTCTCCACGGTTTAGAGATGTGGTACATCGTTTAAGAAGGAAAATATGGCGCTTGTAGTGGAAAAGGATTTCTTGAAACCGTGTTGATCGTCAGAGAGATTGTTATATTTTGATAAAAAATCTAGAAGACGCTTATAGAACAATTTTTCTAGGATTTTTGAGAAAGTGGGTAGTAGAGATATTGGTCGGTAATTTCCAATATTAAGTTTCTTTCCTTTCTTGTGTAAAGGTTTCACTTTAGCTCTCTGAAGTATTTTAGGAAACACCCCTTCCGATAAAGAAATATTAAAAATATTTATGAGTGGATTTAATATAGCTGTCATTAAAACTGCATCTCGTTAAATAAATTGTTTGTAATTTAGCACCTTTTTTGGAATTGCAACAGCTTGAAAATATTATTTGAAATATTTTCAACTTGAAAACCGAAAAACTTATCGTGTGTTCTACTCATAAACTTATGATGATCTTCTGCTGTGCTATGATAACAAAAAAACTTATCATGATCTTGGGCTCAAAAAACAAATTTCTGCAGTGTGTCTCATGCTTGTTGTGCTCTAGTTTAACTTGGTCATGTGACCTCCCCTTTCTTACTTTTTTCTCTATCCAATACTTGTGTTTCGCCCTACTCCCCACTACGATTCTGATTGGGTACTTCCCAAAGAACTTTGTTGAAATTTTGTTTTACCAATCCCCGTCTATCGTGTTGCCCTCGCTGCAATTTGATTCGTCGTCCCTATTTTGCTCCCATCCACGACTTTGCTCGCTACTGACGTATATTTTCCACTATTTTGTTTCTTTTCCAACAATACCCTTTGTGACAGTTGCTGCGCAGTGGACGCTGCGGCTTCCTTCTTAGATGTTCAATTTTTATTGTTTTATTACTCACTAGTGCGGTTTCTGTGATCTGGTACCACACGCTACGATTCCTGTTGAAACTTGCGAGAACCTTCGCCACCCGGAAGTTATATGGCCTTCTTTTGAAATTTCCTTCCTTTCAATAAGCCGCGACCCTCCCATTTTTGTTTCCTTCAAATTTTGCGTTTCCCAACGTGCACGATGTCTCCAGGGACATTTTGCGACGTTCTTAAACTGCGGTTTATTAGGGTTGGGGTTCTTTTTCTGTGCACTTTGCGCCGTCCTACTGCTACCGCGAGCCTCTTGTCCGTTCGCACTATTCAATTCGATGCTCTGGGAAAATAATATTCCCTGGTTTCCGCTCCTTCTGCTGACTGTCTTTTGGAATATATTTTGATGTTTTGTTATTTGAATTTCTAAAGGTTCTTTTCCCTGAATGTTGCTGCGAGTTTGAACATGTTCCTTCCTTCCGCGTGGGATCTAAGCGGTGCTTCTTTGAGTTTCTGAGAATAATTGTTTTTACGATTCTTTTGTATTCTAGAATTTAGAAAGAGCTTTTGCTGCTTTGTCGAAAAAATATTCTCTCTTCTTGTCTGCGTTTGACCACCCTTGTACCGTCCCCTCTGCGAACTACCTTTTCTGACTACTAATATTTCTTAATCTTGAGAACATCGTTGAATAATTTGATTATTCAATCGACGGTCTCAATATATATTCCTTCCTTAATGCATATATTCCGTGATATTGAAAACAAAAACGTTCATAACGTCAGCAAAGAACTATTCTGTGGAATAAATGTAATATGGAATTATTTTAGAATTATTATTATAGGGTGCTTGTTTCCACTGCATATGATTATATACTTTGTTAAGCTTTAAATATTTATCTTAATCCCCAGATTTGCTTTTTAAACTCTACCTTCTTTTCTCAGAATAAGCTCCGAACATCCGTAAAATATTTACAACAGTAGCTGATACTTTAATTATTTAACTCTCTTAAAATCATCTTTATTCCCAAACTGAAGAAGATTTTATTTTGAGCAAATAATGTTTGTTAAATATTTAAAGACGAATAATACATATTAAGGTGTTTAAAGATAGTAGTTACAACTAATACATTCGATGTGATTAGATTAAATTTCTGTGTCGTATTAAGACACAACTTTTCAACGGTAGCTTTCTTATCCAGACAAGTAAAATGTGCATACTTGAAGACTAATTTAGTGTAAAAGTAAGCCAAATGGAAACGGAGAGGTCGTAGTGCAAGAAACCCTACTATCCCTTAATCCCTATTTGGAGTATAAAGACCTAGGACTTTATTACGTTTTTGGTAAATCCTTTAAAATAACAGTAAAAGTGAATCTGAAGCATAGTATGTCGGAAAGTTGGACAAGAGGACTGCACTATCGTACCTTGAGATTTTATTCGAGACAAACCTCCATATAGTATTGATTCTTTTGAGAACCTGAAACATTTGAAATTCAACAAGATTGTTTTTGTACATAACAATCCATTCTCAAATGATCGAGTAATACACATCTTGTCTTCCTCTAGGATTGAAAGAGTAAATAAATTCGAGATTGATAAAAAAAATCTGTTAATAATATTCTTCTTCGTTCTCATTGAATTCTTTGTTGAGTTCAGAATATCCTCAATACTTGTGTAAGAAACTATAAAAATATTATATTAAACATTATTAGTATCGTCAAGAGCACACACAATCAATAAATGAAACAAGGTTAAATACTTAGAATCAAATTGATAATAATTTAGTTAAACCACTTAGATCATTACAATTGTTACAATACATTCTATACAAGAAAATAACAGCAATATAGTAATCTCAGATACATTTAATAATATTAATTTAACTTTGTCGAATTTTGCCTTAAGACAATTTTTTTTTTCGAAAAGTACAATTACTTCATAATAGTACAGAAATTTATAATAATTTATGATATTAATGGTAAATATATGATACGTGTTAATAAATATATGTGTTGTGTTTGTAATTGTATTCCTTTAATTTCATTTATTTATGTGAAAATCTATATTTATGCCAAAATTTATGTTTACTTAAGTTAATTAAGCATGACTCTTCTTCATATTATTGTTTATGAATAAATGCTAGATTTGTGAATGATGTCAATTCTGCATTATATTCCCACCTAATTCAAAAGACCCATTAAAGCAAGCATCTGCACGGAGGCCATCAAGTAGCCATCACAGCGTAGCTTGCGAGGCAAGGGGTCATAACGCGCGTCGGTCGTCGGCTGTTTTCGAGGAGACGCAGGTGGTGCGCTCTTTAAATCAGGGGAAGTGCTTTCGCGATGGAGGAGAATGCTCTTTCAACACGCAACTACAGCTTCTGCGTTCAGCCGCTGCTAGGACTTGCGCCTTTCCTTTTTTTAGGCCATTCCTTTTTTAGTGGTACCCATGAACTATTCAAGTATTACACGACTTTGGCACCATACCTATAGAAAATTATTGCGGTGCAATCACGCAGTTACGCTATTTATTATTTAATTTGAATTCTGTTTCCAACTCTTTCAATAATTTTTACTTGAATTTGTAGCCAACTTTCTTTTTTGACATGCTCCTCGCATTGCTCGTTGACATTTGAGCGCTTATGCCGCTCTTTCCATTCTACTACATCCACTTTGGACCATGAAGTTACATATGATATAGACACAGCAGTCTCTCGTGTGGGATGTCCGTAATAACATAAGACATAAGATAGCGTTTGGCATCACCCTCTATATCGCTTACCTGGCTGGATGACGAAAGATATTGTGCGCAATGACTTGTGTGTCTACGGTGTTAGCGTGCTCGCTCATCACCAAGTCATCCGGCGGGGCCAGAAAAATTTGTAGCTTTTCGCATTGATGTCTCAGTTCATATAGCTGTGAGAATTTGAAAAGCAAACCCTCCTATCAATAACTCTATAACTAACCACTTCTACCAACCCCTCCATGTGGGCTAAGTTGTTGGTAAACCCTACTAAATTACCCACCTACTAACAATTCCTGCCACCCATCTGCTACATCCTATCGCCCCATGTAGATAAGCTTCAATAGTACACTACAATTCCATTTACAATTCTACAACTGAAAATAAAAAAAATGACTTGTGTGCTGCAGTCAGCAGTCAGAGAGGGGAATCGAATTCCTCCACCGAAGTCGATGTGCGAGAAAGACAGAGATACCAAACTTCCTCTCCCCTTCGTAAAACTTTTACATAAGACGACTGGATCTATATAATATTTAAGTCTATGCTTTAGACAAGAAGGTTGCTTACCACTAACCTCCCAAAACATCAGCTGATTACAAAAACGCTGAGCGGTTCCCGAGATGGAAATTTCCCTGTGAATTTGATATTTACTTCGCGGAAGCTGGCATTATTTTTTTTTTATTTTCCTGGGCAGCTATATTAAATTTTCTTTGTCCTATTTTACATGAATCGTAGTTTTGAGAGAGACAACACATCGCACAAAATTTCCAACGAGTACCGAGTAGATTCTCATACTTCGGCGGATCGTCTGAGCGCGCTTCATCATCCCATAGGCACAAAAGGGAGACAAAAATGACCACCCTTTGTTGTTGCCTACGTGAGTTTCTCATTAATGACTACCTCCACTACATGAGTGAAGTATGTCCCTGTCTCACTGCAAGAGGGCCGAAATGTCTGTTCTCAGCTGTCATCTGACTGTCCCTACCGTAATAGTGGGGAGTGTTTTAGCAGACTCAATAAAATGATGCGATGTCCATGCCGTTTCAATTCCTTATACAAGTATTTAGGCGGACCTACACAAGGTGCAATTCTCTCGGGTTTCGCGTGTGTTCATCTCATTCAATATATTAAAGACCAAATGGAATAAGAATAATCCAAATATTATTTCTAAAAACGAAAAATTTATGGGAGGTACGAAACTAAACAATATGAAAGTGAACTTATTTTAATATTCTGATCAAAATATTTATTATTCGATCCCTGGCATAATCGTGGGAGGAGCACTCGCCTTCTACTTCTGGTGACTCTGGTTCAAAACCCGGATGAATCTCCCGGAATTTGCAGCGGTGGACGGAGAGAGTTCACGGCCTGTTTTCTCTGCTTTTCATTCCACCAAAATTTTCACTCATCATCATGCGCTCCTCACATCATTCATTCTTGAGTGGTGATGCATGAAAGAACATCTGGCAACCTTGTATTTTCCCAGCCACATGAGTTATGAGGCCACCTCTTTTCCTCCATCTCCGACACCTCCTGTAGGGATAAAGGAGTGAAGATGAAGAAGAAGAAGGATTTTTTACTTAGTTTAAATGATTTAATGGGGAAGAATCCTGACGTTGTAATACTGGATAAAGGATCTTGAGGTATGGTCCTTTAAATTACTTAGTTTATTACTCTGTAAAACGTTTCGACCATTTATTTGGTCAGAGCTACAAGCATTGATAGAATTGACGATATGTTGATTAGACACAGAATGCACTTTCTACTATATAATTCATAACCATAACAAGGCATGAATTCTATCCATTCTTCTTCAATAACAAAAAATAAAACTTCCACCGAACTTACTTCAACATACATATTGCTACATATATTCCAAAAATTAAGCAATGACAAAAAACTATCTAGAATTAAAATTTATTATTATTATTTTGTACTATTACTAAAAGATATGAGTCCTTACGATCAAGGTGAAACTTCAATTTAAAACAAATTTGCTTAAAATCCGAGATTGATAATTTGGAATGTCAGTTCACCAACTTAACGCCTTTCTTATTGTTTAAGTTACTTACATAAGTCGGTTATGAATCACTAACCATGCAATTAAAAAACTATTGAAGGATACCACTGTGTCAAAATAAAATGAATGATTTAGACTTGGTTTGTATGTCAAGTAGTTGGTCAAAGAAAAAAACAACAACAACAACGGAGAGGTCCCACTATTTTCGAATCCTCAAAAATGTTTATCAACAAAATCTTTATAATGGTAACTTAACACAATAATAATAAAATGTTACATCTTGAAACCCTTGACTCAAATGTATGCACAATTATAATTTTCATTATTCCTAGCACGTTATACCCTGTAGAAAAACATCACTCTGTAACTGTCACATAAGAAAGCAAAGGATTTTGAGTAACAACAAACGATTGGAACCTGACTCGAGCGAAACCCTTAAGAGTGCCAGGAGGTGAAACCCACCTTCGATCTTGCTGGGGTAAAGCCCCAAACGGGGATATGAAGATAAACCCTCTTGAGCGATGAGAGTTGCTTACACGAAGAAAATTTGAAGAAAAAGAAATATCAAAAGCTAATAAAAGTCATTTTTGACTAATTGTTTTTCCCAAACATATTACAGGTTTTAATTTTTTTATTTAAAAAATTATGTTGTTTGCAAGAGATTTCTAGATTTCAAAATATAATAAGAAATAGCACTCAACTCTTAATAATTAACCCTTTCTCCTCACTACTAAAATAACAGAAAGAATTAATGAAAACCTTGAGTGTTTAACTTGTATATATTGTAAGTACTGACCCTACCATTACTTCGTATTCAAGTATTTGATAATTCAAATCAAAATTTTAAACGTACACTTAAAATTACTGTTTCATAACTTTGCATGAGAGAGAATAATTGATTCCTCGGTATGTCACTCCAATAAGATTTTATTTATTATAAATGTTTTAAAATACACTTTCCATCCTGGCCCGGGTTTTTCTCCGGTTTTCCTTCGGGTAGAGGCGGATTTATCATACAGGTTCTCTAGGCTTTGTCTAGGGGGGTCTATTGTAACAATAAATCGTGAATTTAGTGTTATTTCAATTTTTAAGCACTATACTCAGAATAATCTATAGTTCGATAATAACTTACATGTAATTTTTTGCTTAAAATTACAAACATATTGACATTCTATTAGTATTATAACTCGCAGCTAACTTTTTATCTTATCTAGGAATTTTTGCTGAATTTTTTGAATCCGCCTCTGCCTTAGGGCCCTTGATCGGAATTGATGGGATGGTCCCTTGCTTGCTTCCGGAGAGTAAATTAGTTTTTTTTTCCTCCACGTGGTCATACGCAGTTTGTACTGTTTTTTGACAATAAATTTATTATTATTATTATTATTACTTGACTTTATACATGAACATAATTAAGTTAAATGTTTTTCATATTTCCACTCGAAACATTTTTCTTTGATTAAAAATGAAACCATTCGCTAAAAGCTATAAATGTCTCATTTTTTTGTAACCATTAGCGTACTCTGTCTGCATTGACCCGTCGCGTCGCCTCCCCTTCTCAGGGAAACTTTTGCTTCTTACGTCCGTTGGCTTCATTAGCTGGCATTAGTGAAGTCGTAGTGCCAGCACTCCTAGAGAACGGACCTCGGGGACGTTGAAGTTGTAGCACACTCTTTGAAGGTTATAGACGATTATGTGAAATCTTAAGAAATTTGTTTTAATTTGTTATAATTTATAAATTTACTGTCAAAAAAAAAAGGAGTTACAATTTGCGTGTGATAAACCCTCCGCAAGCCAGCAAGGGTCCATTCCATCAATTCAGATCAAGAATTCTGAAGCAGAGGCGGATTAAAAATTTCAGCACACTCCTAAGATAGAAAAAAAAATATCTATGTGCTATAATATCAAATAATTCGTATTTAAAACACTCAAAGGTAGTTCGCAAGTGCTTATGATCATTGAATTATAGATTACTCATAATACAATGTTTATAAATTGGAACTATTAAAATAACTCTAAATCTAGGGGAGTCGAGAGAGCCTGGATATAAAATCCACCTCTACCTGAAGGAAAACCGGAGAAAACCCCGGGCCAGGGTGGGGATATGTTAGATTTCGTTTTTGTCTTATGGAAATTTCCTATTTTTCTTTTATTTTGTATTCTATATTGTTTTTTATTTATTTCAAAATGTTTCTATTTTTGTTATCTACTCGTATCATTTTATCTTCCATTGCTTACTTCTGTTTTAATGTGTAGCCACCAAGCTGTTTATTTGCGTTGAAGAAAACTTAAAAGATAATTATTAATAAATTTAGTAGCTGATTTACACGAACTGGGTTGATTAAGGTGTGGTAACTTCACTCCCAGATCATTGAATCAATATTAAGAAATTGAATTTTTTTAAATTTTACTTACTTTTCGAGAATTTAAACGTAAAATTTATTTGAAGTGTTGAAACGTGAATGAGATAAGTCCACGTTCTTAAATTTTACAAGAGACGCCGTTCTTATAATGGTGTCATGCCTGGTCAAGGACCAGGTCTCTTGAATTTAAGTTATTTCTCTCATGAACTAAGCACGTTCGTTGCCCAATAAGAATAACTGTAATAGATGCAGTTTGGCTCATTGCATCGAATGTTGTTATTTTCTTTATTTCCTGGATCTTATCCCATAATTCCTTTTATTTTCAGAAAAACGTACTCCAGTTTGGAATTTTAGGTTTGCAAATTCAAAAGACTTGAGGTAGGACAATTTGGACTTCTCCATTTTCCTCGCACCACAGAAAAATCATGTTAATGGTTCTCATAAATAGTGGGAAATGTAGCAAATAGTTTTTGAGAAGAGATTAATAATTTACATTCCTATATAAAGCAAATATTTTATAAACCTAGTATTTACGAATATGTTGATCGAATTCCTAGAATAATTGAATACTATGATATAAAAAATATGAAATATAATAATTAATGTTTTGGAGTAGTGAGTGAAATTCGAAATCTGGGTATACTACTGACTCCATCCCTTAATCCTAGAACATCTAGTACATCTTAGATATTATGAAGAAAACAATCCAAACACGAAAAAAGCATCATTTATTACTGTTTTTAATTCTTCTCTTCTATAAACTTTGGTTTCCTATAACTACAATGATTCTAAATAAGTCCCTGGAACCCATTTTGCAGTAAGGATCGTTAATGAAACCCCCTTGTCAACTCTGTCGGATGCACTTACGAGTATATACCTAGCATTCAATAGATTTCTTCGCCGTACGTTTTATGAAACTCCCCAGAAAACTCACGATGACTGCAACCAATTTATTTACTTTGATATTTTCTTATTGAGACTGGGCAAGTCTATTTTATACTGCCTGGCTCTACCTAATGTAAAAATATATTTTCGTTTTGTTACGGCACACCACAAGCCCATATGCGATGTGTGTAAGCCTTTTGGTGGAGAAGCGGGATTCAACCATAAACCACAACCTTTATGGTAGAGTTCGCTGCCATCAGCTTGGTTTCCCCAAGCAATCAAACACACGAGTAAGAACAATAAAACATTTAATTCAAATTAAATAAAGCTCTGAATATTTACAAATATAGACAAACTCGCAAATCATAAATACAACTTTGAACTTGTTATTACTTAATATTGCTATCTAAAATANTACTTGATATTGCTATCTAAAAGCAATAATTACACACAGTTATAACTACTGGTGTTATGAATTAACTCGGAAATCTACCCAGATTATCCGAAGTTCAAAAAGTTCCAAGTTGCTATCTCGAAATAAATAACTGTTCCAAGCTATGTTATTCGCGCCTATAGCAAGTAATAGAATTACCGCAGCAATTCTCAGTGGTCTGACGACCAAACTAACCAAGTTACATATTAAATAACTTGCGTACTTCTATACGCTTTCGCACTTGTCTCAAAGTCTGAAAGCCTCCAGTATAAAAGTCACGTAGGAGCTGAAATCCCTCCAATATATATTGAGGCGGAGGTCACGTGACTACCTCTTCGCCACCGTTCCCAACACCCCACCTCGGCTTGGTCACTCCTCAGCTTCCGAGAAAAAACTACCTTTTCGGATGAACACTATTTCTGTCAGCTGCTGAAATATTCCATACACACTCATTTTCCTTCTCCGTGGCGTTCATCTCAGTTTTCAGAAGTAGAAGGGAGTTCTGCCTCTTCACAATACTAAAAGTCTTAAACGCGCACCTTTCCTTGTTTGGGCGGCGACGGGCCTGGCTTAATCGCCTTTGGAATTTCCGGTGAGCACAGTGCTTGAAAATGTTATTTCAAAATCTATACTGGCCCCGATGTTACAGTTTCTAGAAATATTAGGTCCAGCGCAGACTCGTGCTGGCGATATCACCCCACTAATTACAAACTGATCCACAACATCTCCTGACTCCGGAGAGAAGGAAGCGAAACTACTCCTACGGATTTCTTTTAAACATCTCCTGTACTGGTGATGAGAGAGATCTATAAAACATGATTGGTTTTTTATTTTGTTCTTTCATGAAAATCTTCTTCTTGATCAATATGATTTGCCACTATTCTTTTCTATTTATTATTTCCTTCCTTCATAGAACTTTTTCGCTATACTTTATTTTACTACCCTATCTGTATCTTTAAATATAAACATCTTGTATTTCATTGAAGTTAAGTATTAATTAATGTTGATCAAAATCTCTTGCCATCTCATTTTCTTCACCATTGTCGCGTATTCACTTCGTTGTATGCATGTTGTGAACTGGTTTTTGACTTTTTGCTGCTTGAATACACTAGTAGAAGTATTTTAGAAAATAAGATTGTTTAGAAGGTGAAATTTTTGTTGCATAATTTGCTATGTTTGTGAAGCTTTGGTTTCTTTTCATATATTAGTGCCATAGTAATCTGCTCGTGATAGTTTTTACAAAATTATTGGCATTAACACAAGTATTTACAAATTGTGTGTTTGCTTTTTTGCATTTAATGACGAAGAATAATATTTATTGTATTTCTCGTTATATGCCTTGCATGTAATAGAATCTACTCCTCAAAGTAGAATAAAATAAAATAGGGGGAGTATATAAATGGATTAGTTCCATATTGGAAAACAGAAGAGAAAACGTATAAATCATCTCAACTAAACTAGTTCACTCGTACTTTGATATCATCTGTGGAACGCGACTTTCTTTGACACTATCGATAGGGTTCAGTTTAGGGTTCAGAATTGTTTTTGACATAATTTTTAAAAATTTTAATCTAATCAATTTTCTGTTACAATTACCATTTTTTCTGACAAAAGTATTTCTTTTTCACTTCAGAAGTATTAAAAGAGCAGTTATTAATTACGTTCGATACCTTCGGAAATTGATATTGTAATTCAAAACGAAATGGACTGGATTAAGGGATAAACTGTTACGTAGAACTGTGGTAATTTTATATCAATTTAGAATTTATGATTATTTTATGATTATATCGATTCTCGATTAAGGGTATGATTAATGAAAAGAGAGAAATATGATAGTATTGAGGAACCAAGACAGATAGAAAGTAAGGGAATGTAATATAATTGAATTGACTCAGAGATGTTCATGTAAATTTTCAAAAATAAGGTAATGGAAATTGCAATTATATTAAAATACGTCTTCAGGTGAGTCAGAATCACAAAAGTTGAGAAAGAGAAGGAAAGGAGAACATTCTAAGAGAACTTGTTTGCTTAGATTGTTGCCTTTCTCCACTTTTGCGTTAATAAGGCTAATTGAATTTCCGACCAGGTTTTTCGAAAGACTCTGGAAGGTTGAGTCATCGTATGCAACTTGCATGCGAGAAGGTATACTGTTTTTTCTAAGACGAAAAATTGGAAAGTGCCTAGCCAATATTCGAAAAGTTAATTTTTTAAGGACCACCCTAATATACCGGATATAATCTGATTTATTTCGATATCCAGCAGAGTTATCTGAATCTGAATGAAATAATAAAAGAATATGGAATCTACACCTATAGGGTTACGGGAGGAAAGTTCTGTCTTTCTGTTCATAGATTTGATGTAACATCTCAACATTTTCAGAAACTGGCAAAGGTAAAACAAGACAAAATGTGTTTGAATTTTTCCGTGTAAAACGATATTATTACTCTTAAAACTTTTGTACCAAAAGGTATAAAATAATACTATCTGTTCCTTATCCTGTAGTGAAATATGTTGAAGACATCCGGATAATCATTATATTTACTTAAATAAGGAAATACTATTCAAACAGAAGATGATCTACACATATTAAAAAGTCAATGTACATTTGACATTGTTCCAAGGAGCACCCTTAGATTTTGTATAATGAAAAATAAAATGCACATTAATTCATGACGATATATCAGCGTAATATAATAATAATAATAATAAATTTATTGTCAAAAAACAGTACAAACTGCGTATGACCACGTGGAGGAAAAAAAAACTAATTTACTCTCCGGAAGCAAGGAAGGGACCATCCCATCAATTCCGATCAAGGGCCCTAAGGCAGAGGCGGATTCAAAAAATTCAGCAAAAATTCCTAGATAAGATAAAAAGTTAGCTGCGAGTTATAATACTAATAGAATGTCAATATGTTTGTAATTTTA
>NNCF01127128.1:479238-489552 GCA_002313205.1 Laupala kohalensis | reverse complement strand
ATGTATTATACATTATGTATTATACATTATGTATTATACATTATGTATTATACATTATGTATTATACATTATGTATTATACATTATGTATTATACATTATGTATAATAAACCTTACGTCAATGTTAGTGATTTTAATTAAATAAGGACACCAAGATTACTTTATATTTTATAAAATGATTATATTGATATCTTGTTTATAAATTATCCAGTAAGAACGGCCGGAAATGATCCTCTCCACTTAGTGAAAAAATCTATTAAAATACAATAGTTTTTAAAAACTTCTTTCACATAATTTCGTATCTTATGCTTTTTTTACATTTAGTCTTTTAAGTATCTCCATCTGAGCCTAATAAATGTAATTGTTCCTCGTGAGAGTATTTAAGAATTTCCGATGTGAGAAAGTTACCCATCTTTACGTTTGGGAAGACTTTCTTATCTTTATTTCTGAATGTTCATTTGCATGAATACCTAAGATATTTTGCGTTTAAGCAAAAGAAAAAGAGGATGAGACTCTTTCTTAACTGTTTAAGAGAATAGCTCCTTTACTAAGAGATTTTTTGGAATATTTTCATTTATTCCAAAATACATGCAAAAGAATATTAAATGAAAAATAATATATTCAAGGCAATAATGATTTATAATGGTATTATAAAAAAGAAACCTTAAATTTGTTAGAAAACAATCTAATTTCACACTCAATTGTATTATTCATTACGTACGTATTCTGAGATTTGAATAATTTATTTCCTATGGTAAGGTCTAGATACAGTAGAGACTGGCATATATCCAATAAAGAGTAAACTAGGATTAATCACGATTCTTTCGTACTATTCTTGAAGAAGTAAAAACTCCTATATATGTTTATGGCGGTGACTCTCACTGTGTGATGTAAATGATGAATGTCTACTCTCCAGCGTCGTANATCATAAAGTGATAAAAATAAGTTATTACATGCTTTAATTTTCTGTCACCATTGATACCGGAAGCATGAAAAATAGATACATCTATTCCAAAAAATAATACTCAAATTTAAATGATGATGTGGTTATTATACGAGTGTTGTGTGCTTTACGACAAGAACTTTGAACAAGTGATTATGGGGGTAATTTGTCGCAAAATTTTCAGTGCACCAATGCTACATTATTCTAAAATCGATGAAAATAAAACTAAAAATTCGTTAAAAATTGTACCTTTTCTGAGTAAAAATATATTTTAGTTCCAAGAATAACTTTAGAACGCGATGAAAATTAATTCTCTAAGTGCTTTCTAAATGTCTTAAAGTTTCTTTTAGCGACGTACAACTTTTTCATAGGTCGTTAAATAAAAAAGAAAAACCGAAAACTACTTCATATTGTAGTTAATTTAGCATGCATAATAGTCAAATATGAAATCAAAAGTTTTTGTTTAAACCACTGTGATAAATATTTACAAGTGACATGACAAGACTAGTGACAGTGTTAATAGTTTTTGAACAATCATACAATTGTGAAGAAATTATGAGAGATCCACTGGTTGAAACATATATATTGTTAACCTATTTTAATGAATTTTTATTAAATATTAAATCTAATTTGTAGTAAATCCATACAATAACAGAATAATAACTTAATACTTTTCAAATCTTGTTTGACACATAGAGCAATTTTACTATAAGCACAAATATACGTGTATTTATTTGTAAATTTTACAAAAAGGACAGATTTTAAATTAATTTAATTCTAAACCACCTCGTCCGATATGGATAATTTCCATGATATTCATGTTCGTACTGATTGATATGAAAATATTTTTTAAAATACATTTTATGAGCCAAACGTCTAACAAACAACCCTTCAATCATTTTATTTATTTTGTGGTTGATATTTTTTGAAAATATTTTTATATTACATTTTAACTCAAATATCATTAGCGTAATTTCGTTCAGAAATGTATCATTTTTATTATGAATAAGTTTTAAACATTGCTCTCAACTATTTCTTATACGAAGACAGGCGCAGAAAATATTTTGTGGGAACGATCAAGAAGGAAATATGTTTTTCACATGTTTTCTTAACGCGGAATCACTTTTTTAAATTATTATTGAAACGTTACTTATTCATCCTTATCATAATTCACACACTTATTTGAAATACGAAATCTGGTCAGTCCTTCTGTAAAAGAAGAGATTCACTAATCATATCATCCTGTGCTCGACTCATATGTTCGAGAGCATGGTCTCTCCCGTTCCTTGTTAGTGACCACGTGATTTCCCCTGCGGGGAATCCCAAGCTTTGCTTCCGGCGACAGTTGAAAGCGATGCGGCGTCGCTGCTGGTTGTTGTTGTCTCACCTCATTGCGGGATATGAATTATTCACGATTCGTAATTTTACGCCAAGTTTCGCCAGGGAATTTCGTTACCACCATCTTCCGGAACTGCGTCGTTGACTGAGGCGAGCTCTCATGGGGATGAAAGGGGTGCGAAATGAGGTGGATGCTCAATACCTCTGTTTTCACTCATGAGAAGAATGTTTCGTGGTCTAGATGTAGTTTCTTTGCTAAAAGAAGGGGATTCGAGTGGAAACTGTTACATCATTTAGTTTTGTTCCTATGTTCATTATCATTTATCGTTGCCTGATTCGTTTTCTAGAATCATTGATTGAGATAGTATGAACCAGTGATAAAAACAATAGTGACCTAAGCTGTGGAGACATGTACACTAAGAGAGGGATATACAGCGACTGCTTGTTTTCGAGGAAAACATAATAAGGAGAATATTTGGTCTGATCCAATTGGTGATTAGTGAGCGGAGAATAAGGAATAACGTAGAGATAGATCTGTTGAAACATAAAAATATCGTAAACCAAATAAAAGCACAAGGGCTGACCTGGTTTGGATATGTCTGTCGCATACAAACAAATAGAATTGTTAAGATCAGTAACTGACAACCTACAACAACTAAAAGAAGAGGTCGACGAAAATTCAGATGTATGAAGAAAAGAAATTGGATGGAGAAGACAGGAAAGAATGGTAGACATTTGGTCAGACCAAAACATTCAACAATGAAAGTTGTAGAGCCTACGAAAAAGATGAGTTAGTTCTGTACTTTACATGCGTATGCTCTAGAACGAATCAATAATTTTGATGTTTTTGAGATAATTTCTGAGGATTCGAACACCTTTCTCACTTTTTAAAAACTATTTGCTGTTTTTAAAGAAAGTATCCAGAACGTTTTTTGCAATTTAATGATATAGTAATATATGTAATATTTACAGTAATTTGCGTTGTTATAGTTTCATATCAATAATGAAATGAGACGGAATGATTTTTTTCTTTTTCACCAGCTTTTTGTACAAGGCAGGATTTTCCTGTCAGAGATATTGAAATCATCAGAAGAAACGTAAACTAACATACTTCCGCAAAGAAGATTCAAAAGAATATACGTTATATAATTTGATCACGACAGTTATAATTAGTAACTAAAAATATCAAACAATTTGAATATCAGTAATGATGAAAAATCTGTTTATAAATCAATGTGGTCTTTGTTAGAACACATTATTGGTATTTAAAATATCTCATAAATATAATATTTAAATTATTTTTCAAAGATGTTTCTATTTGTTAAACATTATTATTTTCGTGACAAATTTAAAATAAATGTTGAACTGCATGGAATACTGCGTGATTTTTCTTTTAGAGACTCAAAGTATGTATCTATCTCTTGATTCAATTATATTTCTAATATTTAATTTTTGATTTATTAATTCCTCATGATCTCATAAATCTAAAACAAATTCTGTAGCAACACAACTTGAAACTACGTGATGTCCACTAGCACGCAGTTCACATAAAGCTACTTGTATCTCAACGGTTGATGCCTGTGCTGCTGGTGTCGTTGAGAATAAACAGCGCTTGTTGATTGTGAAGTGACCCAATGGTCAGTGCGTATAGCGTCTCGCTCGTTCCCTGCAACGACTTGGTGTCGGAGTGCCAATAGAGTTTCGTAAGTGGAGATTCTTGCGTGGCATTCCCCTGTTCATGGTCTTCCGCTAACCCATAAAGAGCTCATTAACTACGGAGAAGCATGAAAGACTTGCCTGAAATGTAAATGGTTAATGGGAGCTATAGGGAGGAGAATGGTCCGGTTTTATTAAAAGGATGTACGAACTACAAAATGAAACAATATGCTCCCCCTCCAAACAACATTTACACAAAGAATCAATAAGAATGTTCTGAACATCTTGTGAATGTCAAATTAAATTTTGAATAACAAGTTTTCATTATAAATGTATATTCATATGTTGATTCATTTTAAAGTACAAATAAGAACTCCTTTTCTATATGAATGGGATTTTGATGTAATAATGACGCTTGAAACCAAATCTGATTTTAAAAATTCTTTCCACAAAGAAGTTTCATAAAACTTGTTCATTCCCCAGATTTCATTTCTTCAAAAATTTAAAAGTGTTTGATTTACGCGTTTAGGATAAACAAATAGACGTTATTCTTATCAAGGATTTATTTCAGATGGGTTGTTCTTATCAAGGATTTATAATTTCTCGGGTAAACATCATTTTTATTTTATTTTTCAAATATTTCACTTCAAGGGTTATTATATCTTCGTTTTTTATATCATAGAATTGTGAATATGCCTCTTCGTCTTTTTCAACACCTTTACAGCCATTTGCAGAATTCGTTTCTGAAGTTGATACCACTCAGTAATGACTGTCGTATTACCTCATTTACACATAATTTCTCTCTTTTTCCACATATTATCGTGTTATTATACTCGTGTTTCGTCATTCTCTTTTCGTGATAATTATGTTTGTATATCATATTTCATTTAATCGTCATTCCTTGTCTGTTTACTGCACTTAATATAGTGTTATATTTTGCTATAACTCGTTATTTGTATTTTATTCCGTATCATTTTTCTCGCACTACATATTTTTACTCTTGTACCTTACCTTCTTTTCTTTAGATTCGTCTCTATCTTTTTCACCTTCTCTAGACTTTCTTCAACGCAGTGAAACTTGAAAGTCTGTTGTATCTCTCCCATCACCTCGCGACGTCGTGAAGCAATGATACATTTCTTCTTTTAGGAAGCACTATGCGAAGTTTAGTGAGGTAGTAACTTCGAGTACAACACCTGTATATTTATTTGACGTCTTTTAGAATGTTTGTCCAATTTACATTTTCGAAAGTATCGCCGTGAACTTCTCGTAGGTGGTTTTCCGTCCAAAAACCCTACCTTGAATGATCTCTCCCAATTGTTATAAGCCTATAGTAAACAAATATGCATAGTAGTGGATGGGCAATTGATATGAAAAATCTCCCATTCCAAATTGATTAACCATATTATGGCAATTATCGAATCATATGTTTATAAAGGTGAGAGTAAAGTAATTGCAGACTATGAAAGGAATATTTAAATAAAACTCAAATGTATTGTACTAATCAGTCTATTTTTATTAATTGTAAACTTTGGTTGTGTGGGATCAATAAGAATAGATAATCAGTAACTAATACACAAATATAAAATAAAACATAACCCCTGATGTACGCTATTCCCTCAAGCCATAAGAGTAAATGCACACACCATTTGGGATGGTTGCAGATACTTTGAGGTAAATCCGAAAAACCTCTATTTTTACCTTCACATATCATAAACATAGCCGTTTGAGATTGATTTAGTTGTGCAACTTGCATGTAACCATTTTTGGCACATTACACATACAATTTATTTTTTTGTTTGGACTCAGTATAATTTACACAACCAAAAATGCAAAAATATTCTTCATCGTGAGGATGCGTGAGGGGTATGGGATGGTGCCAAGAAGTGTGAAATGTTTATTCATTTATTTCAAGAGTACAAAACAAATTATGAATTTCAATTATTAAATGCTTAACAATTTTTTGTTCTTATATATTTGTGTGTAATGCAATTATAGCAAATAAACATTATAACGAATTTTAAGCTAATTTATTGTTACTATTAATTATTTCAAATTAACTGTACTGTTGTAGTTTAGAAAAAATAATACTCTCATTCAAACAGGTAGAATATTATTCTTTCTTGTAAATTTACTTATGTATGTTCGAAATAAATCAAATGTAGCCCTAAATAAGCATTTTATGTTGAGTAAAAATTGCACGAGGGGCATATCATTCTTCAATAGTCTAATAGGGTGGCTCATGCTAAAAAGGTTCGCAACCGCTGTTTTAGCTGATTTATACGTCGATGGTGATAGTTCCCTTCTCTTCTCAAGACAGAATTCACTAGACAGAATTCGATTCGGCTATCTTCATGAGAAGACTTGAAACGTGAGATCTGTGTTATCTGTTCAGAGAGTGTAAGTTGGGTATTCTAGAGAAAGGCTTCGGTCACTGGACACGACTAGAGATTGTGAGAAAGGATTGAAAGGTGAAGGAAAAGAATACTGGAAGGGGAAAGGATGCTGCCAGGAAACATGACGGAGCTTTCTCTTCTCTGTCATCGTCATTTTCTAAGGACTTCTTAAAATATGATCAAGAGTATAAGGCACAAAATTACGAGATCTTTTATAAACCCTCTTATTTCAAATAACTCTAATATGAGTAATAAAATTTTGATTACAATTTTAATGTCTTATTTTGTAAATTATATACTTCTATTCTTACAGTTCTCGAACATTTTTATCCCAAAATATATTTTTTGTCTACTTAAGAAAAACGAAACTTCTAAAATCCTGCGATGAATAAAGAATTCAATTACTTCTCCCAATAATGGCAAGAGGAGTGAAAAACGAAACGCCAGGATAAATGAACGTCTTCAATTGTTGAGTTAAATAATATCAGCAGAAAGTTCGTGAGATGAGGTCGGTTGAAATGACCACATTTTGAATCATTTTTACATTAATTATATCACCAAGATTAATATTATTTAGTTACTCTTCATCAAGAAAAAAATATGTGTGGTATCTTTCGTTCACACGAAGATCCAAGGTCTTAATACTGTTTACGCATTCCCGTAACTTCTCCACTCGAATGTACCAAACAGGAAAGTGTATAAGCTACTCTATTAATATTATTCAATACTTATGATACTTTACTATTTTAAGATAATCTTGGGATATATTCTCTATCTTGCTTGAACTACTTCATAAACTGCCTCCCAGTTGCCGCTGTTTGACACTCTTTTTTCCCCTGCTGCTTGAGAGTATTAGCGTCGGACAACAATTTGTAATCAAATTATATTTATTATTGTTTTGCGCAGCTTTAATGTGGAAAAATCAATTTCCAGCCCTACATAATCGAATTTCAAAATACTGTGAATAAGTTCAAAAAAGAGCATCTTGTGAAAACACGCTTGCGAGGTTATCGCTCATGAAGTTTAAGTAAGGTTTAGGTTTCATCGATGTTAAACATCAAATATAAAGTATTAGATCATTGAAAAAATGCTTCAATTAGTGTGGTTTCAGACACCTTTCATGCTTCTACCATACAATTTATTTTTTACTAAAATGAAGTAAACAGTTTTTGTTCTTGTAAATATTCCACTCTTCATTTTTGTATAAGCATATTCTGTTATCAAATTTCCTTATTTATTAATAGGTTTGTATAAGCTAATCATTCTCTACGCAGATACAATTTCATACATTTAAACACAGTATTTTTTAATTCTTAAACTGCGTGAGTTATTGGTACTACAAGTTAATTTACAGCACAACATAATTTGAGGACTACAGCGTATTGGTTTCAGACAAACGAGCTAATGCAGAAACTACAGAGTATTGGTTTCAGACAAGCGGGCTAAAACAACCACTTGTTCCATATTACAACATTTATTTGATTTATAATAATTCATTTGGAACTTTGTTAGATGTGCTTCACTACCACAATTTTAATGTTTAATAAAATTTTAATTAAAGAAAAAAATATATTTAAAATACATTTATTAAACATTACCCATATTTTAAAAGAATGGTAATATATTTTGTGAAGTAAATAAAGAAAATAAATAAACTTCATTGTAAATCTTAATTTCGAGTATGACGTGTGAATGTCATCCAAAATTATGTATCAAAGAAATACTACGACTGGGTGTCTCAGGGAAGCAGAAAATAAAACAGAGTTCTGAACGCAAATTGTTACTTATTGCTTAGAAACGTTTGTTTCCAAACTGATCATCAAATCAACAGGCGGGACTCAATGTCCATATCTATATGGTTAAACATATGACATGAGGATGATTTTAAAAAAAGAACCTTTGTAATTTGTATGGGGCACTCTCACATTTTCTTTTACAGCTTAAACTTCCTTAAACATCTCAGATTTAAACAATATATTTTAGGAGTCAGTACCAAACTTTAAAAAATTTAACCTTGAAACTTAAAAAAATTGTATTCTGATAGACATTTGTCTCATGTCACTCTCAAATTAATCTCTATAAATAAAAATATAAATGGTCTTTAGTTCAAAATCTTAAATATCCGAAAATTCTTTATCGATTGCTTTGAAATTTTGACTCAACGTTGTCTTCAAATACGCGCGTGTTTCTATATACCTATTATACAGATGTCACGCCTGTGGCAGGTAAAAACAAACGTTTTTTGAAAACGTTTATGAGTGAAATACCACTATCTGACTGACTAATCACGAAATATCAAAATCTACAAAGCCTACAAACTTAAAATTTGACAGATAGGTTCCTTTTAGAAACATCAGTTATGAGGATTTTACGGAAATTAACCCTTACCGAGGTGAAATGGGGGTTGCAATGTTTTTAATGTATGTATCCCACCATAACTCTACAGGGCCTGGAGCAATTTAAACCAAAGGTGATGCACAGATGACTATCTAAATGAAAACAAGAAATGTGCAGGTAAGTCATCCCTTGCACCGCTAGGGAGGGGATGAGAAGGGGATCATATTAAAGAATAATGGAAAAAACCAAGATTAGATTCGAAACCATACTTTTCGGTGCCATTGAGAGTTAACGATCAGTCCACATTGCAGATAATATATCCCTAGCATCCCTGGGGTAGAGGTGGGAATGAAGGACAGGTGAACATAATTATAAAAACCAACCATTTTTTAATAAACCATTTTTCAGACAGATGAAGTGAAATGACACCCTCATTGGCGAATAAAGACACTATCACCTCCTACACGAAGTAAAAGCCCTCTGTGTTGGGGATGAGGAGTGAAGTGTAAGAATAATCGATAGTGACCTATATTAGTTTTGTGGTCGTAGTTTTTGACGTCGCTGAAATTAGTCATGACATTCTTAAAGACGTACAAGTATACAATCAGCACGTATAAGCTCCAGCACGCCTAGGGAAGGGGATGCCATGAAAAAGAGATCGAACATGACATTCCGGTGACGAATCCCTAATTTTCGGCGTCGCTGAGGTGAAGTGAAATTTCGATATCGCGCATGTCTGAACTCAGACCCCATGAAACAAACACACCACTAGCACCCCGTGGGTGGAGGGTGGAAATGGGTTTATGGATAAAAAGAATTGAAAACTAATTTTGAAATATTATAACTAATTTTGAAATAAACATATTGACATAATATATGTATTATTACTCGCAGCTAACTTTTTATCTTATCTAGGAACTTTTGCTGATTTTTTTTTGAATCCGCCTCTGCCTTAGGACCCTTGATCGGAATTGATGGGATGGTCCCTTGCTTGCTTCCGGAGAGTAAATTATTTTTTTTCCTCCACGTGGTCATACGCAGTTTGTACTGTTTTTTGACAATAAATTTATTATTATTATAAATATAAAAATATGAAAATTGTATCCGATCCATAGTATTAGGGTGGATGAGATTTTTAAACTTGCCGTTAAGTTTAAGTTGAGTTCATATAGTGGCACGGTATCCTAAGAGCTGGGGTTGGAAAAGCAAGACGTAAAAATAACTTCTGAAAGGATTTTACGAAAATTCACCCCTAAGGGGTGAAATGGGAAATTGGTGTTATCTAAAACCTTTTTCTCTAGTATACTTAAGTGAAAATAAGGGACCGATACAACCACTACATGTACCACGACCGATACAATACTATCAAATCTGAACAATTAATGGATACCATTTTTACTAGATATCAATGTGAGAAAGAATAAAGTTACAGACATATTACAAACTTCACGCGAGCAAAGTCGGAGGAACTAATTAATAAAAACAGCTAGTAATTAAATAAAAGAAAACATTTTCTTCGTAATGATAAATACAATTACTTAGTTTCTGAGGTGGATCAAGTAGATTGACGGGGAACAACCCCCCAGGGGACTAACATCTAGTAAGTACGTGTTTGGCGAACACGGGGCCCCAAGCTGAGTCTGGCATT
>NNCF01127128.1:463394-479125 GCA_002313205.1 Laupala kohalensis | reverse complement strand
CCCCCCCTCCATTTTTGTTTTGATGTATATTGTGAGATATGTTTTGGTGTGTTGTAGATCAGGAGGGTTTTAGTAGGTAGGGTTGAATCATTCGACGAGTCCCAAACACGCGGAGAGTCATGTTGGCTCTCCCTAGTGCGTAACTGCATTTTCCCTACCTGTACAAGTTTTTCGGGCTCCAATGACCTTTGATGTCGACATGAGCCGTAAATCCCCACAAAAACACACACACACATACATTCTAAACTTATTAGGTACCTGATGTAAAGAAATGAATATATTATATAATTGACGCGTAAAACTTATTGTATCATTTGCCAGTGGAATACCTTATCGTATTATTTCACATTTATTTAATCTTCCCCTAGACATGAATTGCTTTTGAAAAAAACGTAAATAGTTCAACCTGCATCAGTAGATACTACAATACATACCAAGAGCTGTTGATTTCAAAAAATATCTGAAGAGAAAAGGCAAGATAGATGGTGATTCATGTGTGTATGGTAGAAGCATCAAAACACCAAATCACATGATATGGGATTGCGAAAAGAATGGCCCAGAGAAATCACGGTTTATATGATTGAAAATGCAGCGCTAACGAATTTCAAAAACAATGGATGATGTGACAAGGAAAGTTTGATAGTTAACAAGAGAATAAAGTTACTTTTAGCATTCCGTGATGGCATTGTAGGAGACGGGCTGTAATAAATGTAAAAAAAGTGTATTCCTTTCGAATGATCGTGATTTATATCTATTAGCAAACATTATGAAATAAACATAAATACGCAATTCAAGACTAACGACCTTATGAAGGAATAATAGCATATATTTTGTGGTATTTATAACACAACGTTTCGGCTTTCGGTAGAAATTGTCGTCTCGCGTAAAAAAAATTATGTTTCTTATTATAATCAGAACGTTTAATATGTTCAATTGTGGAATGCGTTTCGACTTTAATTTAAGACTTTATTAAAGACAAATTTTGACTATGAATGATCGTGTTGGATATTCACATATTGAATAAATATAGACTTAAATGTTATTAACAAAAGTCAAAAATTTTAAAATAACATTTGATAATATTTCAAGTTGAGGGGAAAAGATCTTTTCATTTCCTCATAAATCAAGGGTTATCACATCTTCAACATAGTAACTTGCATGGTGATCTGATTATTTCCTTTTCTTCATCTATGTCGGCGAGAAAAGAGTAGATTTTGAAATTTATTAAAGAAATTTACTTCTCAAATAACAATTTGGATAAAGGAAAGTGGAATTTTGAAGTTTTCTGGGACATCTAAGGTAAGACATTTTTGCATTTCAATATGGAGTTAATATATCAAATCTATACACCTTAGAATTCTTTTTACTGCTGAACAAATTAATGATGAAGATGAAACTATGTTTTCCGAAAGTTTTTAATGCCACTAAGTAATCATTGTTGTTGAAATAAACAGCAAGGTGACTGACATTTTCCATGAAAAATATCGATATAACCCATTATGTGAAAATCAAACCGAAAATCAACCAATTATGTTCAGTAACGTTTACTAAACTGACAATATTATTTATTTACTTAAGAGATTTTAACTCAAAATTACTCAAATTCACCTTTGTAAATATTGCAAAATAGAACATTCATTCGTGAAATCGAGTAAATTTTATACAATGCATTTTGGTTTACCAACACAATGTGTGCATAACATATCGAAATAAATTAACCCATAAAGAAGCGTTTAATAATGGTGAACATTAATACGAGAGTGGAAACATCTGGTTTAAATATTTCGTGCGTTACAGCGAGCTCTGGCGTAGATCCAGACATGCCAAATTGAAGTGTTCGAGACTCCACCACTCTTAAAGGGATAGAATTGAACAAAAAAATCCAAATTGGACTGGAAAAGAATAACCTGCTATAACTTACTTTACAGGGAATGGAGAGCCGTTTTAGGACTCCCTAACAAAGAAACCGCGGAAAAAAGATTGGAGTTTAGAGAAAAGTGGGTTAACCCCTCTTCGTGGTGAGGACGTCCTTTTAGTTATTGAGCAGTATGAGAATAGGGAGGCTCAAAATTATTATTTTTGGTAAAGCTATTGTAGATGGTATGAAAGTAATTTACAAATATTCCAAAATATCGTACAACGTACACAGACATAATCTCTTAAATATAGCATCATTAATCGTTCAAAGTACATAACAAAAGTCATAACTTTTAAAAATTAAGCACAACCGGGACCAGAAATTATACATTTCGGTATATTTACATTCAATGTATTCATCATAATACCGGAGACTAGCGTTCATACCACTCACTGGTTAGTTTCTTTGTTGATCTGAAATAGTTTCTTTAATAATCCATCTTCATTCGACTTTCTTGTCTTGTTAGGAAAGCCTTAAATTTTCTAAGTGTTATGTGAATCATCCACCCAAGAAATGATACTAATTATTAGTGGCGTACTATAATAGTAATAAAATCATATACGCATATAGAAGTAATTTCGTTTTAAATTACATTCACCATATAATCATCCCCATTTATTCAGATTTGTCTGTAAGGATTCAGTATTAAAAAATTACATGGTCATAAAGAAGTGTTTTTGGAAAAGAATATTGTGTATTACGGATACATGAATAAACAAATTCGTGCCTTTGGTGTGGTAGTAAAGATGTGATACATGAGAGTCAAGCTCTGAGACCAGGATAAATTATTAAATTTACTTTTTTGTTATTTGACTTAGTAAGATGTCACTTAAAAACAAATGATACAACAGAATGAAAAACAATATTTGGTCTCTGATGTTATCTGAAAAGACTACGGAATCATCACTGTTAAATGCTGTTTTATTGTATCAGCATTCCAGTTCATGCACTGTTAAATGTAATTTATAAATATGAAGACGAAGTGTCTTATCTAGTTGTAAACATTATTTCACTATCATTTGAGTGTATATAGCAGAAAATCTCCAAAATATTAAGATAAAAATAAAACATGAAAAACGTAAATATTACATAAAGAAGAAACCATACATATTTTTTAAAAATATTGTTGTTATTTTTCGTGTATAATATATGTGACTCCTGAAGAAGGCAATAGAGTTGAAACGTTGTGCTCATAAAACGTTTACAATTAATATTGTGAGAAGTCTTAAGGTCGTATAATATCTTTAACAATGGACGTAAATAATATAAGAGAATTTGTGTGGAATCCCCTCTGCATCAACCTTTCTGGTTCAGATACTCACAGCTTTGTCACTTCTTCGTGTGTTTATCAAATGAAATATTTTTATCTCCCGCAGTACCTTCTTACGCAGCATAATTTTGCTGTTGAGTAAAATGACAGAGCTCTGTGTTGTGTAGGTCCTTCCTGACGTAACGTGAGAAGCATTGGGTCTGTGGGCGTCACGACGTATTTTTTTGTGGCTTCGAAATCGATGATCTTCCCGAGCACGGAGCAGCTCTGAGTGCGGAAGCATGTTGCTCTAGTCGAATGGTTGGTTCATCTTGAGGGAATGTACTTGTTAGGGCAAGGTCATGAGGGTTGTAAATGTCCCAGAATGGATATGAAAGGTGTTATTATTAGTTTTCGCTCCCCAAACTTACACACAAATCAAAACATTTTGTGAAGCCTTGGTTATTGGAGTTTCCGAAAACTTAGTCTGTTTTTGCACAAAAATACGTTATGGAGGAAAGCATGTTTGATAAATAAAAATAAAAGTGTTGCTATGAGTCAGAAGTTACCGAAGTGACACCTTCACTAAGTCGGTGATAATCGAACCCAAGACTTTCTGAGAAGAAAATCATAGTGTTACTGCTGTATTTTGCCACCAAATTACACGTATTTACTAACACAAAAATTAGTGGTATTGTATATGGTATGTATGGAACACATATTGTTAACTCGATTACACGAATATGATACTTAGTCATCAATTTAATAAGATTAACTAATTTCTGATTGTCTTGATTTGTAATTGCTTAAGTTTAATTATATGCGGTTGTATTATTATAAACAATCAATATGTATGGTTCTTCTCTTTATTATTATTATTCACTGAAAATCACCAACGTTTCAATGCTGATTAGCATCTTCCTCAGGGTTACTACAAATTAATGTACAATGTATGAGTTACACTGAATACTCAGAAATATCAGTACATGTTATTCACAATTTATACAATAGGTATATTTTTACTACTTATTATTTTCACTCTTTCAAAATCCATTCTATCACCTTTTATTTTACTGTATTTTATAACACCACTATTCATGTCTTTCATACTTTCAAATTTTCTTATATCTTCTTTCATTCTAGTACTTAATATTCTTTTAGTTTGGCCAACGTACACACAGTCACAGTTCTTACATGGGAAGGAATGTACTACATTGTTTCATTTATCTTTGTTAATGTTATCTTTAATGTTCTTTGCTATATTAGATTTATTTACAAATCTATGTACAATCTTAAACTCATTTTTATACAATTTCCTTATCTCATAACTTGTCTTTTTTTCATAAGGTATTACTATAATATTTCTTATCTCATTATTTTCATTTGTATTAATCAAAGTTTCATTAGTATCTAATTTATATCCATTAGTACTTTTGTTTATATCAAAATTATGAATTCTTATTAACCGGTTAATTAAATTTAGTGGGTAGTCATTTTTAAGAAGGATATCTTTAACTTTTCTAGTGTTAGATTTATAGAAGCTTAGATGTGAGATTTTATGAACTTTTCTAATTAAAGTATTTATGATGTTCTTCTTCATATAGAACGAATGGTTTGAATTGTAGTTGAATAATCTTCCAGAAGCTTGCATTATCAATTGATAAGAATTTTTCCATTGTTATTAATTATCGTTACGTCCAGAAAATTAAGTTTATTATCCTTCGGATATTCAATCGAAAACTTTATATATTCATGATATTTATTGAATGTATTGTATAAGTTCATTATTTCCCTTCTTTCTATAATAATAAACGTGTCATCTATAATTTACAGTAGAAATTTTTCATAAACGTATTCTCAAGGTCTCTCATTACTATTTCACATAATAAATTGGAGAGTACACCTCCAATCGGAACACCTTTATTTTGTTTGTAGATGAAATTATTAAATTTAAATGTAGCAGTGTTTATAATCAATTCCAAATTGTGAAAGTATATTGATGGGAAATATTTAAACCCATAACGTGTATAAAAAGTAGAACTCTTTCTTCTATTTAAAACTTAGTCAAGTTACTTAAAAGAGTAAATCTATTCCTATTGTATAAATTGTGAATAACGTGTACTGATATTTCTGAGTATTCAATGTATCTCAAACATTGTACATTAATTTGTAGTAACTCAGAGGAAGATGCTAATTAGCATTGAAAAGTTGGTGATTTCCAGTGAATAATAATAAAGTGATGAACCATATATATTGATTGTCTATAATAATACAACCGCATATAATTATACTTAAGCAATTACTTAGTCTTCGAACTTGAAATTATTGTCCTTGATGATTCTCACTCAAATTTGGGTCACATAAAACCTAATGAACCTTTTCTTATAAAACATTACCCAAATATAAACCAAATAATTCTACGTTTAACTATGCTAACAAGTTGTTCAACCGATATTAATATTTTTTGAATTTAGTTGAATAGAAGAAGTCGCTTTTCATTACTTTCAGCGCAGCTGCAGTATTTTCAATTCTGTCTCTAAAAATATCCATTTTTCCCAATAAAACTTTGGTAGCTTGTAGTTCAAAGGATTGACCAATCACAATTAAAATCTGAGGTGACAATCTTATTTCTTCCTATTTATTAAAAGTTGTGCAAATACATTTAAAGAGAAACTAAGCGAGGTCTTACCGACACAGAGAAAAGTTGTTTCATCATAAGCAAGGGATTGATAAATAAAAATATAACTCTTAAAACAAAAACAAAGAAATGCAGTAACTGTACATTAAGACTGCACAGTAAAATCATATTTCTCAATGGAGTTTGTATATGCCAGCAAAAAAGAATAGTTTATTAAAGGTTAATTATTACAAGAAATTCAACCGGCAAACTCCTATAAAACCAAATTTGCGGACTCGAATTATTCTCCATTTTTCCGCACAAGTCTCCGAAGTTTCTACACAAACTACACAATTTATCAACTAATTAAATAAAATTTCAAATACAATGAAGTTTACAAAAAATTGACCTTAAGAATCGAAAGTGAATTCTTATTCTCGTGTCTGCGGTAAATCCTGAATCTCATCTTTTCGAATTGTTAAAACTCCGATTTTTCTTTTTTTCACGCCACTGAAAATAACCTTAAGTTTCATAATTAAAAAAGACAAAATTTGAATGACGTCATTATTATTGATAATTAATTGCGGAGTGAAGTAAATTTTTTAAAGTTGATAGAATTTGCAGAGTTTATGTTTATTTAATTTTATTGAATACGAACCACTATAAGCTGTATTTCTATTTGAATTTCAGAATTGTTTATAATCAGTTTTAGAACCCTAATTTATTTTTAAAATATAAGTCGTTTTATCGTTTCTTGTGTTCTTTGTAAAGTTTGAACTTTTCTAGTTTTGGAGTAGGTATCGACAATGACTAACAAAATTAGGTTTTATTGTTATTTAGAAAAACAGTAACAACGAGACTTGAGACTTCAAGGATTGTCGTTCACCGGAACCTGTTTACGGTGATAATTAATTAGCGTACGAAACAACTCGCTTATTTAACTATAAAGCTGCTAAATTGGAATATTTACTTTACAATTTTATCTCCTCCCCCGTCCCTGAGATCGGTAGTACAAAATATACCAGAAGAGTGTAAATTATAACAATCCACGCTGTTCAATGAGATTTGTAATATAATCGTGTAACTCTTCTTCAGTGCATTCATGTGCACACTGTAACCAAGTTGAACTAAATGCCACACATTAAGAATATTATCTAATTGAACACAAAAACATCTCTCCCGGGTAAAAAAGGAAATTTTGGCCAGAAATAAGTATGTAAAAGATTATCGGTTGAAAAATTGAGTAAGAAATATGAGATTGTAATGGTTGTTATACCCTGTCATGCTCAAATTTTTCCAATATTTTCTGGATAAATGAAGAGTATTCATATAATTATAATATTCATTATTTAAACGATTATGTCTTTTGTTTATTGAGGTAATTATGATTAGAAATATTTCAATTTTACTAAACTTTTACATAAAGGCTAATTACCATAAGACGATTTGGGAATGTTTTGATGAATTAGTTGCACTCTATCCACTGAGTCAGGGGGGCACTGTTACGAGTGAAACTCAATAGATTTTCAACTTTCAATTTTGCATTACTTTTTATCTAGAACTATTTTCGCCAGTAATTCATCATGCTGGATACAATTCATGTTTAATTTTTTTTCCATATTACAGTGATTGACGGCACGTCATGAAAAGAAAGAAGCTAAATGTATCACACGAAACCTTTCGCATACAGACGCCAGGACGAGAACCACTACCAAATCTGAATATCCTAGAAATATCACTTGACTTATTAGTCTTTTAGTGAATTCTGGGAAAATGATATGGTTAATGATCATTTGCAATAAATGTAAATGGACTTTTGGTGCTTAGGTACTATGGGAATATTGATATGAGATACTTTCAGTCGAATGTACTTTTACACACTTCGTGCCATTTAGAGCATGTCTGTAACTTTTCTTGTAACTCCTAGGAATATTTGCATTCATACCTTAGAAATATTTCCTTCATTTATTTGACAACATATTTCATAGGTCCAGAAACCAAACAAAAAATATCGCGAATCAGATATTCCTTCATTCGCGTTTTCAAAGAACATATTTCGCAATATTTACACTCCTTCTTCTGCCTTTGCACAGTCTAAATTTCTTCAAGAAATGTTTGTTTTCAAGAAGCGCTCTTGAAACTTTTTCGTTTTTCACCATTCGCAAGTCCAATTCTTGGATACACGAAGAAGATAAAATGTTTGAAAGAGATATATTTACTTTTCATTAAAACTTTTCTAAATCAATTTTAGAAACATGATTAACTACTTCTCCAGATTTTGAATGAATGCTTTGCATTACAGAATATTTAAAGCAGTATTCCGCCTTTTCAATTAAAGATAATTAAGGAATTAAGGAACCAAAATGTTTCGAAATTGAAAATAACACCAAGTTTTAAATATCAATTGAAATAATCGATTGTCCCGGAAAAACACATCTTATTCACTGGATCTTTAGTTACTTAATATATTTCGAAGAAATTTCGTCATCTTCAGGGTTTTTGTAAAAATATGACAAGAAAAATAAATCAATTCAGAAAATTCACAGAATAAATGAAATCTTGACTATTACTATGCTGGTAACAGTTTGTAAGTGTGCGGTGTGTGTGAATCTGGTAGTTGAACAACTCATACTTATTTTAAAAAACCTTTTTTGAATAACCAGCAGTAGGCTAGCTGACATGTAATTGAATTTCAATGTATAATCGCTAGTGACTCCTGTCATGAGACTTCCCAGATTTCCAACTCAACAAACTTAAAGAAACATAATTTATAACGATATACAATTTAACATCTACAAATAAATTAATATATTATGAAAGCGTATGCATTTTAGAGAACAGTTTCGTTAGTATAAGTCTGGGATATTATATTTCAATATTATCGATTGAATGTTTTGAATGGTTGAAATAAATATGTCTTCGAGAAAATATTCCATTTCATTCACTGTGGAGTAAGACAGCGTGCATTGCAAACATCTTGGAGTCTGTTTGTTTTCATTATCAATCTTCCTGTGTTTTGGTATATCAGATGAAATATCATGCTTCATATAATATCAAAGTACTTGAGTCTTTGAACATGGTAATAACATTTCCTGAGAACATACATCTTGATATTCACAACGTAAACATTGACTCACAAGATATGAACGTTTCAATACGAAATGTGAGTTTGAATACTTGTAGTCACTGACTTCCAATAACGTCTCCAAACAGATTGTTTGTGGAACGGAAATATTTTCTTAGAAGACAACATCAAAGAACCCATGTGCACAACTAATTACTTATATCTAATTAATTTTCAGTATGATTAGTAACTATTTAGTCTACAAAGCACATTTATTTATATTTTCGTTCCCACGTCAGTACAAGTTACGCTTCTACTGTAGAGAAACGAATATTTACACCTGGTTTCTATCAACTCATGAAGACCTTCTTTACAATTCATTTCATTTTATTACCACATTTAAATAATTTAAAAAATTACATAAATTAAATATTTAAATTTTCTGGGGATGAAATACACAATTCAGGTGTTCACTAACAAATCAAGCCCTCTTTATACTCTAGTATCATCTCTACAATCATGATACACATGTGGTTTTCAGCTGAACGTGCGAACGTGAAACATGTGTAAACTAATGTAATGTCAATTCAAATCACCCAAAACTCTTTTAAGTGAAGAAATTACAAAATATGGGAGTATTATCTTAAAGTTTATCAATTTTTGAAAAAACAAACAAACATCAAAGCTAAACATTTTCAATGTGATTTCCAGTCATTACATTCATAGTGCTGTGAAAATTTTCCACTTTAACAGTTTAGGGACATTTGAAATACCATGACTGGTACCGCGTTTACTGCCTCGTTTCGAAAAAGGAAATACGGCGGATTATTGAGGCAGATTATTATATAGGAATGTGAAGATGAGTTTTCTTTAGTTTGATAACAAGAAACAAATATAAATTATCCAGATTCTATAGAAGAAGGAAAGGGGACAGAAGATGCGTTACAGGCATTAATAGAAAACAGAGAGAAATGCAACCAAACACCATTTGTTAATTTTCATTGACTACCAAGGTGCCTTCGACAGTGTTTGTTGGGAATTGGTAAAAGCAGAAATAAAACGCCTGGGAGTTAATAATAGAACATATAAATTAGTAACATCATACTTAGAAGACAGGCATGTAATATTAGAATTGGGATAAGAAAAATTAATCAAACGAATTGAAAAAGTTGTCCGCAAGGGAGTCATGTTGGGCCCTTTCTGTGGTGCGTCGTTATTAATATTGTAATAGAACAACTCACAAAGGATGGTACTGAAGTCATTGTGTATACAGACGACATGGTTATTGTCGTGCACGGAAACAGCAGGAGAGAAATAGAAAAAAAAAGGACAGTATGCACTAAAATGTTTGATGAAAGTAAGTGAAAGTGTTAAATTAACAATCACAAAAGATAAAACTGTTGGAATGATAATAGGAGAAAAACAAAAAGGAAATAGCAGGCGTGTTCCACTAGTTGGTTTAAATGGATGGAAACTTCAAATACAAAGAACAGTCATATATTTAGGAGTGACATTAGACGTTAAGATGACCTTCATGACACATTTAGAAGCTATAAAATGCAAAATAAAGAAGATCTTGTAAGGCCTGTTACGAATAGGATTCAATAAACATACAATACCGATAGATAAAATGAGATGTTTATATATGGGTGTATTTCGTCCTATAATGTTATATTGCATAAAAGAAGGAAGACAAAGCATTTTTCAAAGGACATGTATAGTTAATTGTTATAGTGGATTTACTAGTGTTTCAACAAAAGCTATTCTAATCATACTAGGAGATATGCCAATAGACTTAATGGTTGACAAGCATGTTTTACAATACTATGTGAGAAAAAAACAGCAGATCACCATAGGAACAAAAACAGTGGATGTGACAATGATAAAAAAGATGCAAGATAAGAAAGAGGAGATCCCATAACCCCGGTATCGCTGCACGGGAAAACAAAACTAAAATGTAATAAGAAAATGTAATTCTATAGAAATATCTAAAATGGGGGAATATCAATCTCTATCGGGATAGTCATGATATTATTTTGTTTTGTTTTTTAACTTTCATAAACTTCTTCTCATAGACATTTACTAGATCTTCACAATAATGTACTATATTATTTTTTACTTCATACAACTACGCTCAGATGAAAACTCTACAGTAAGGTTGGTAATTAAACAGTACTGATGACATTATTTGATAGGAGGAACACTGGTTTACATCGCAGTCAGCGAACTTCTACAATAGTGCTCTGCGGAAGATCAATAAACGTTTACATGCTCTGGAATATGACTTAAATAATTAAATATGTCGAAAAAAAGTTAAAAAATTCCAGATAATTCTTTGTATTCATGAATAGGGGGAAAATGACTAGCTGAACTCTCAACACACTCATTTCGGATAATACATTAAAGCAAACGAAAGTTCTAAAGTAATTACTCTTCAAACTGGATAAATTTATTGCAATATCATTTCCCAAATATCAGCACAACTATTAATCAGTTACTTATATATCTAAAAGTGAGGGTAGCTTGAAGGTGGAAATTTAAGGATACCCAAAAATGAGTTTAAGAGAATACAAAAAAAAAAAAAATTGCAACAGCCGATCATGAAAAAATAAACATGTTAATAGAAGCAGAACTTCCATTCTACTCGAAGAGCGTGTATTTCGAAAACACCTACCTACCCCATCTTTCCCGGCGAGCGGTAAAATTCTGACGCAGCTGTTGCCGTGAATTATGGAAAGTAAATGCCGTTTCTACGAATTCAGTTTTTATCCGAAAGGCTTTACGGACTGTGAGCTTTACGGATTTGGCGTCTAGACATCAAATATTAGCCATTGTCATGTTATTTTCCTTTTGCTCAAAGAGCTAAGTACATTATTCAATTGGAACACATGTACAAACCCCTTAGAATGCTGATGTCAAGGTGTTTTGAGGCATTACGAGCAATGGATTAAATAACCAACAAGGAGAAACTTAACATACTCGACCAATATACAAAGGAAAGAGGATCAACATTATGATAGAAGGAATAAATGAGTCACTAACGGTACAGTAGCGTCAGAAGTCTACAAAACGGACAAGAAACAATGTTCGACCAAAATATTGCAACAAACATAAAACTTGAAATGATTAATTAATTGTAAACAAGGTATTCCAATTGCCTGATGGCAGGAAAGGAAGAAAAAATATTAAAAAAACGAACTGTAGAGTGTAGAATTGTTGAATTTGAGTAATGTATGCATTAATAAGGGTATATTCTAAAGACGTGTTCCGTGAGTTACTTCAAGAGATTGTAAGGCTGACTTTAATATAATGAGATTATAGTTTGTAATTGTATTGTTAAAGAAAAAGGTAGGTATAAAACATTCTGAAGCACTTTACCCGCACAAAAATTCTTCTCGGACGCGTCGTAATACCAATACAAGTATAAGGGATTGTATTGCTGTATCCACCGCAATTACGTAAACCAACTGTTTTAGTCCACTGGCCATTTTCTAAAAACTTCTGAGAAATCGAACCGATGGGGTTGAGTAAAATGTTCCACAACGAATAAAACGAATATGTGATATTTATTTATTTGTATCGCGATATATTTATTCTCATCAATAAGTTTATATCATTTCAAGCTAGAAAAATTAAATACTAAATTTTTTAATTTAAAAAGTTTTTTTAATATATAGTATTATAATAAAATGTTTTCATATTATAATGTATCACGGGGTAATTATGAACACAATTTTCCATTTTCTCTCACCGGTCATGTCACATTAATAATTAACGTTTGACTGCACACTTACAAGTTGTAAGAAAAAAAGATTCCGAAGTTTGACAGCGCTGACGTATACTATTACTCAATATCTCTCCTTAGAAAGACCTGAACTTCTGAATAACGTTTACAAATTAGAGATTTAAATACTAAGTATCATTAATATGAATTTTTAAAAAATTATTTGATTTTTCATCAGTGAAATCGTCAGAAATAATGTTATATGGAAAAGAGATAAAATTTCCTTTCTTTTTTTTTCTTCCACATTCACGTATTTGCCAGTAGAAGCTTCACTGGGAAATAAAACAGCATGTTTGTTAGCTGCAAATCACACATACTTCACTTTTCAACAAGTGTCTGTAAAAAAACAAAATATTGTGCTCCTGACTTCAATGTATTTCTTATGAACTACTAACACAGGGAGAACTACAAAGAATGTTTTATTTGTTCTGGTGGTCATTTACCGTAGAAGATTTAATAATGACTTCAACTTTACCTTTAATGCGTCACGTAAGGAAACAAGTTAGAAATTTTACCTGCACAGAATACAAATATTCTTCTACCTAACATTCCACTCAACAACTATGTGCACTTCCAAGGGTTGAAACAAAAGAAATAGACGATATAAGCTCGCTGGATATTGTTGATATTCAACATGATTGTTTACTTTGATTCAAACAATAAATATTTTATTGGATTGCTTTCTGCTATTTGAGAGAGAAGTAAAAGTTATTTCAGTCCTTTGAAATACAAAAAAGGTTGCCTAAACGATTTTAAAGGATAATCCCATTTATAAAATTACCTACCAGCGATGTAAAACACGAAAAAATGCCAGTAATATGCTGAGTAATTTATTATAATGAATCCAACACTTCTTTTTCTCAAACCAAACAAAAACATTACATACATCACTTTGGATGGTCTTTTATTATGTGTCTTTAAAGATTTAAATATAATTGGCAATAGTTTTCAATCCAATATTGTTAACAAATTATCTCTTACTTTCATTGGATTGAACGGTAAATATTTCGCACGTAAAGGAATGAATTGAAGCTCTTGTTGCTAACATGAAGGATCGCAATGGTTCATTGTAGTTTGCATACATCACTTAAACAGCATCACACCGCGTCGTATCTTACCGTTTGCGTCGCCATCGGTTGTAGCATTTCTCGCGCATCTCTGAAGATGACGGGTTCAGAAACGCCACTAATGAATGTTTTACATGGTGCTGTCTGGTCAGTTACCCAATTACTAAGTCAATGCTATGGGCACAAATGTTGATTGGTGTTTGAAAACGTGATACGCACAGTAAAGACAATTAATTTTCAATATTGATATCGTCTATGTCCCCTCCGTGGCTACGGTGTCAGCGTGATCGCTCGTCACCAAGTCATCCCGGGTTCAATTCCCATGTGGGACAAAATAAAATTTGTAACTTTTCATTTCCATATCTCAGTTTAAATAGTTGTAATGTATAAAAAGTTCACCTTCTGCGGCTAACAACCACCCTCTGCAGCTAACAACCGCATTTGTAATACTCGAATACAACAATCTGGGTCCTTTCTAGGCGCTGTTCCTCCGATCTCGGTAAAAATCACGATGTGTCTAGTGAGAAAACTCACACGAAAACTGAGCCTTTCTCGTCATTCGTGGTGCTTAGCTGGCCGAAACGAGATACATACATTGATATCGTCTTTTTTGCAATAAATTGATAATTGCTCGCCTACATCAAAAAGTATTCAGTATTGACTATTCTCAAATATTTTTTAACAGAAGTTGTAGTTTTTTTGAGGCGGATATTGTTTTAAGTTGGGTTTTACCAGAACTAGAATATCAACCTTCCAAGGAGTTGGAAATTTTCTTGTAAAGGTCTTAATATAAAGCTTGTAATTACACTAATGTCACACAATCTCCCTCCCCCTTTTTTCAATTCCGAGCACTCTTGAACTGATACTTGTAAGACATCAGTTAAGCTCCGCATTTAACTATATCAAGACTTTTTAATAAAACAAAACATACCAATTTACCATTTTGGATTGATTTCATATTTTGTCTTTTACCGGTGTGACCATGAGGGTGAAATTAACAATGTCGATAAAAGAAATTTGTTTAAATTTCATTACAAAAGTAGCATATTAAGTCGAACAACCAGGGTAGGAAAACACTTGAATTACTCAACTTGCTCTTATAATGAAAAAATACTAGTTTTAATATTGGAATAACCTGCAATAATAAACCCGTGAAGGATCAGGTCCGGTCATTCCGACAGGATTCTTTTATTTAAAATCATCTTTCTACGAAAATAGATGATTCTTCCTTCTCGATACCTTTCTGTGAACTCATCCATAATACTAAAACATTGCAGTACACAATTTCCACTGCTTCATTAGGTGATAAGAGAGCCGATCGTTTGATCGTCTTAACGCAACTCCCTGTATTATCCAATCATAATTTATTGAACCTTCTTTTTAATGTAATACTTAACATGTATACAATTATCCAGATGCCTGTTTTAGCTCAATTCTAATACTGTGTGTGTAATCTATGTTTTAAGGAAGGTTTTAATGATCAATTATCACTGGTGTTGTACCAACAGTACTACTTTGGGTACTGAGTAAGTTTTCTGCCTAAAGTCGATGTATACGCTTGTCATTGTTGTATCTTGTGTGTTATGTATATTGTACTTGGTAATTGTGGAGCTTTAGCAACATTATCAAAGCACGATAAATTAAAAGTCGTTTCTATGTTGCTCTTTTTTTTTTGTTATTATTGGTATTAGAAAGCTTTTTCGGCTGCATAGCAACCATCGTCAGTAACATACACTGGAAAATATAAATGTACATAAGATGACAATAATAAAATAATAAAAATAAAAATAAAATAAAAATTATAAAAATAGATACATAATATGAAAGTATATAATATTTGGGTGAAACAGTATCGAAAGAAGTGTATTTTTGGTTGTTGTTGAAATAAAGAAAGGAAAGAACAATGAAAAATGAATAAAAGAAAAGAAAAGAAAACAATTACAGAGTGAGCAAGCCGACAAAATTACGTACCTGAGTGTTGAGGAATATTTTTGGCGAATGCGCAGAGTACGCCGAACGGAGGTCATTATAT
>NNCF01127128.1:421470-462470 GCA_002313205.1 Laupala kohalensis | reverse complement strand
TTTTCTTTTCTTTTATTCATTTTTCATTGTTCTTTCCTTTCTTTATTTCAACAACAACCAAAAATACACTTCTTTCGATACTGTTTCACCCAAATATTATATACTTTCATATTATGTATCTATTTTTATAATTTTTATTTTATTTTTATTTTTATTATTTTATTATTGTCATCTTATGTACATTTATATTTTCCAGTGTATGTTACTGACGATGGTTGCTATGCAGCCGAAAAAGCTTTCTAATACCAATAATAAAAAAAAATGAGCAACATAGAAACGACTTTTAATTTATCATGTTATGTATATTGTGTTATGTATATTGTTTCGGAAAAATAAATGTTTCCGAAACGTTAGCAAGAAATAATCGCCATTTCTATTATTGCAAACTCGTGATAACCCTATTACAGCGTACTAACATGGTTGAAAATTTGCAAATTACTTAATCTTATTATAACAATAAATTGTGTTCCCTTTAAATATCAGGGTTTCTATTGATTGTCGGTCGTAACGTCCGTGTGTGAACCGTCAAGTTATTATCAGCATGCAACCCTTCAGGGATGAAGTGAACTCGTTAACAGTTTTTACGACAGTTATTTAGAAGATAAAATAAATAAATTAGTTGTATATAAAATCTATAAAAGAAACGTGCCAGTTTTTTTCAGATCTACATAGCTGCTTTCTCGTAACTTATCTAGCGTCAAAATTTGAATTTTTTTGCTTATATAATCGTTTCCAGAGGAAATATTTGTCATTTAATTGCTAGCTATATGGATAATGTATCAAATACGACTATCATACAAGTAGAATTCCCGTTGTTTCATCTCTAATTCCTCAAAATATTCTTCATATCAATTGTGACGAACAGATTTTTTCTTTGTCATCTTAGATAGCATTTGCTTGTTTTTCAATTGCTGATTTGAATATATTTTCTTTATAAGTTTCGTACAAAAATTGTATCAAAACTAAAAATTCATGACCTTAAATGAATAAAATAAACTCACTCCTGTTAGCAATAAAATATTTATATCAATCCATTTGTTGTTGTTGTTGTTTTTTTTTTTTGCTTTTTTTGCTTAATGTTGATCTCCTCTGTCTAAATGACGCGCGGTAATTGCCAAACAATTATACTATGCATACAACCTGAATCATATATTAAACATGATTGATCGCCGCGCACATCTACAAATTGTCCGACATAAATCATTCGCACCCACCAAGGGAGCCGTCAGGAATAGTTTCCCTCCCTATTCCCGCCTACTAATCAACCTTCCGAGTGACGAAGCTTCGAGAGCTAATTAGTGCTTCTGACGCCTCTAATTAGCCAGTCATTGAGCCTTTCCCGCATAGAGTACTCCACTTACATCTCGAGTGTAGAACTAACGCAACCATTCCATTCACAAATCAGTGCAGAGCAGCGACGGTACACTTGTCTTGTGGGGTCGCAGGTGACTTCACTTCCTTAGCATCTCAAAGCGTCTTCCCCACCTGCTACCAGAATCTCCTATTGCTCGGCTTGCTGACTCCCGTGTTGTAAATGATCCATGACAGGGGTGTTCCGTCCTGAAGCTAAACAGCACGGACGTTGGGTTTGGTTTCCTTTCCTTTCTTTTTGGTATACAGTAACTGTGTGTGCATGTAGTTTTTCTCTATACTATCTCTTCACACTTTTCGTGTTTTTTTCCTTATAATTCTTTCTTCTGTCATACTGACTAGAATAAACAGTTTCGTATTTTCTCTTATCAACTAACATGTTTATTTTATTCTTTATTAAATGACTCACATGATTTATAGTTCTGAAGTATATCTGACTAAAATACAAAGCATTCGTGACAGATCTTCTTTTAAAATTAAGTACACTTAGAATAATCTATACTAATCTATAGTTCGATAATAACTTGTACATGTAATTTTTTGCTTAAAATTACAAACATATTGACATTCTATTAGTGTTATAACTCGCAGCTAACTTTTTATCTTATCTAGGAATGTTTGCTGAATTTTTTTGAATCCGCCTCTGCCTTAGGGCCCTTGATCGGAATTGATGGGATGGTCCCTTGCTTGCTTCCGGAGAGTAAATTAGTTTTTTTTCCTCCACGTGGTCATACGCAGTTTGTACTGTTTTTTGACAATAAATTTATTTATTAAATTTATTTATTTAACAAAAATGAATTCTATGGAATGTAGGGTGGCATGGAAATCGGAAAAATTGATCGATGAATTTGTTTGAAATCTCAAAGGACTCCTTTTAAGGGCTATTGTAACAAAAATGCTATGTTTAGTTAATGTTGATGGATTACGAGAGCAGAAAATCAAATAGAAGTTATTGCTAATCAGTAGATGTGAATCTTCACTCTCATGACTGTTTACTATGGTACTTCCGAGTGTGTCCGACAGAGGTCAATTGCGTTGCGTGAGGCGTTCTGCTAGTATATCGATAAATCATACCGAGATTGGAGATACCGTAAAAAGAAGTTACAATTTTAACTGATCTGATCAATATTCACGTTAGCTTTAAAGAATTTTTTTCAGACTTAATTACTGATAATGAGCTTGTTCACAAAAATTAAACGAAGGATACATGGTGTACCAAGTAATAAATGCACGCCAACTGCTTCTTACATGTACATTTAACTGCAACTCTTGTTCAATTTGTATTTTAGTCTATAAAAATTTCTGTGTTATGTTGTTATATAATTTCATTGCAATAATTTTAAATTTGTTACAGTTTTCAATCAGATTCACTGAAAGACTTTTCGGTCAACTTACAATTAGGTTTGTTGTCAATACGCTAGTGTGATTACATAAATAGAAAATTTATTGTTTCACAATTATCGGTTGTTTAATAGGATATGCACTAATCTAATGATCTGAAGTTCCAGGTCTTTTGTGTTAGGGTGCCACAGAATGATGATTGCCTTGAATATTTTATGTACGTTTTCTGCGTAATATTGTTATTTTTAGCAAAGTTTAGTTCTTCTGTTGTGCTTCGAATTCGTGGTAAAACGTCATTTTTTATTCCTATAGGAATATAAACTCGATTTACAAAGAATTTTTTCTAAGTTTAATCTGGCAATGGAGCTCAACTGAGTGGAAATTCTAAGAGAGGTCTATAGTCACAATCTATCTTTCAAAGTATGAATATTGGAAAAATGGGATTTTCCTTAGTAAAAATATTTTTGGCATAAAAATGGATATGTGGAGACATATTTGTACATCATAAATTAATGATAATGTAAATAGATGGTTCTCCGTAAAAGAAGGATAAGTACGTAAACTTATCCTTCTTTTTTATTCTCCCTTCCTCAGTTCGTTTCGTATGTCTCCACTCTATCTTTCGTTTATCCTATTAACCTCAATCCTGCACATTATACTCCTGTCCCAGACTTTCCTCTGCTGTCCATTCAATCATCGTACCAGCATTCCCTTGGCCTCCGAGCCTCCTATCAATCCTTCTTGGGTCTCTCTTTCTGACGTTCCTTCGTATGATTCGCTGTTCTCAAATTCCGTTGCTGTCTCTCCCTGGGAGACTGCCTGTCTTGCTGCGCGCTGTCTCGGGATTCTATCGCTGGGAACAAGGGATTTGATGTTCCACGAGACTCTTCGCGCTACTGAGCGCCTATCTGGAATGAGAGGTGTGCTCGGAATTTGCTCGTAGAGAGAGATAACCCTTGTATCTCAAGAATCATTCTTAGCTCTCGATTGGTCTTAATCTTATATTCAAAGCGAGGATACCAATTCTTTTTTATAGTATTATGAAATAAAAGTGGTTCTCTTTATTTTGGTTACTCCATAAATGGAGTGATAAAAGGAACAGAGGTGTAACAAATTAATGTTATCAAAATACAAAGTAATTTAATAGAAGTGCAGAAAAAAATTAATACTATAACAATGTCAAAACTGTTTCACAATAAGTTTAATTCACTTGAGTAAAATTATGATGCTTAAAATTTTTTGGTGGTAATTGAGGTACACTATTTTTACCTCCAATGTTGCATGAATTCCAATAGATGACTTGGAAGAAAAGTTGTGTACTCGTATAACAATGCTTTTTCCGCAAAGGTATGACAGATAAAAGTATAACAGATTTATGAAGAGAGAGTGTATGACACAATAGACTCATATGACACAATAGACTGATTACCTATCGTAACATCAGGTTCATGATTTTTATCCATCTTTACAAATTGCCCTCTAATTCAGTGTTCTCAGTGGGGAAAGGAAAAGTGGGGATGATAAGACAAACCACTTTCTCCCTAGCACAAAAAATATTTCTCTTGGCAGTCAAACGAGTGTTGCCAACTTTGTGGCTTGTACTACAGTTATGATATGCACTATTATTCCATCTAATATTTTACTGTAGTGAATACAGATACGACTGTAACTAAAAATTTTAAAGGAAACGTGTTACACTATTTTTTCTTCACTCTGTCATGAAATTGTTCAATTGTATTTAATCTATAATTTGATTGCATTATTTGTAGAAAATAAAGGTACACATTTGAAATGGTGTCTTTAATAAAGTTTGTTTTTCCACTTATTTCATTCAGCGCTAGTTTAATTGCAAATTCTTAATTTCTTTAATTAGTTTTTTATGTTAGATTCATTCATCTCATTTATATTTTTCTTCATCTCATTTATATTTTTATTATTTGCGACTGTTTTCTGTCATTTGTATACACTGTCACAATGCAGAAGCGTATCACTGTTCAATACTAGTCGAGTTCACTACGTCTAGCTTATTCTCTATTTTCATCACGTTTCACACGTAGAAGAGATTTTAACTTATTGGAGAAAATGTTCTAGTACAAACATAAAGCACTGTTCTAGTACAAACTAGCGTATTAATGTTTAATTTGTATTAATGTGAAACTTGTGAAACTTGTGAAACTTGTATTAATGTTTCCTCTCGTTGAGTTGTTCTAAAATTACCTTAAGTGACTTTAACGCTTTCGCGGTTGTGTGAGGATATCACTTCAGAACGTGAAGGAAATATTAATCTTATATTTTATTGATAGGTCCTGTGAATTATTAACTGTATGATGCATTGTATTGTATTATATACCTGTGAAAACATATAAACCCCCACACTTGTTTGTAATAAAGAAAGAAATGGTTAATAAGCTTATCCTGTTCTTTTGTCCGTAATATTTTGTAGCAATAGTGTCCCAATGACGTTCAATAGTTGCAGCACATTGTAAATATTAAAAAAGCAGAATACTGATTTGTTTATAAAACGTTAAATTAAAAATATTTTAAAATAAAAAATGGATTTATTAAAGAACAGCTTCCTATTCTGTAAAAGGAAAGCTAATAAGGAATAGATATCACTCACAACTAAATGTGCTATATTCTGAATTCTTAAGTAAAATAACTGGATTTAATGAATAATAATATATCTATAACATTGGTAATAATGACGTTCGGGAATAATAATTATTATTATAAAAATAAATCGTTGAAACACACAAGCTTATCTACTACATATGCAGCGTCTGGGTTCTTCAAATAGAGGAGATAGGACCTTGCGAGCTGCTTGTGGAAAACCTAAGTAACAAAATATGGTCTTCAATTTCAGAATCAATATGTTCACGTTATCGAGACTGATGTGGATAAAAAGGTGAACATTTACAATTATGTAATTTTTGTTATATAACATTATGTTCGTTGAAAATCAATTGGTCAAGTCTACAAAGAAATATGGATGGTGAATTAGTAAAAACCCGTACAACAACAAACATAATAATAATACGTTTAGTATGTTTTAAGATATTAAGCAAAGTATTAAGAATATTTGGGGTGTATCCTATGTGGAGAATATACGTAACGGAAAGAATGGAAGTGGTAACACAAAATAGAAAAATATTATTTTACAAATACACTTCTTGTACTTAGAAAATATCACTTTATGAAACAACTGACTTCAAGGGTTATTTTTCTAGCGTTTTGTGACATGTGAGTGGGTATATATAAATTCTCGCAAGAAACCGACTTCTGAAGGGTTAGACAACATACGGAGTTGTTTCAAATGTGTTTTACCTTCGAGAATTACTTTTAGAATTATATTATTTCTTGTTTATTCCAGCAAATAGAATATAAATTCGTTTTCATATACGTAGATAATGATTTAGTGAGCATAATGGTTTATTGAATGATTTCTTTAATAAGTTGAATTTTATATAAAAAAGTATGTTGCAATTTCATGTTCCTAAGATATGAGGTAAAGCTCGTTTGTCACGGATATTTATCATGATTCTTTGTTATTTCTTTTGTCTATCTGTGTTTCAGGAGGTATTTGGGAAAAGCAACATCACCTTATTTCTCATTCTGTTTGTAAACAGTGTAAATGAATCACAACTGAAAAATTCAGTAATGTCCTACTTTTACAAGCTCTTTCACATTACGTTATATATTATTTATAATAAACAGCTTCGCAAAATCTCTTTAAAATGTAATTTTACTTCCTTAGAAAGTATTTTAAATCCACGTTCTGAGTCTGGCATTTTGATAAAATTTTCTAGAAAAAAGAAAAAAGTCATAACTCAGTGAAATGTTACCGCCACGCCGACGCGAGACAGCTACGATGAGACAAAGCCAGACCATTACCCCCTTTTTATAAAATTTCCAGGTGGCTGCGGGAACAAAGAGCACGCGCGTGCTTCTTTAATAACGACTGTACGTGCTATGTGCCTCAGAGCGTCAAGTAATTGAGTTTGCAGACTTTACCACTGAAGCGCTGCGGTCTCTGCAGGAAGCTTTGGAGTCTACAGAAGCTAGTACACAACTCATGGCTTCAGTCGCACAGATAGTTCCCTGAATACCTATAGTTTCACACGATATTACTATTCTGAAAAACTACTGAGATATGGATGCAGTTGTAAAGTATTCTTTTATTAAACTATCAGAGTTATAATACAGCAATTAAGTCACGCGAAAAGAGAATACCTACATATTTTAAATTATAAGTTAAAAATGTGTTGATTATGTAATATAACATGCTACAATAATATAGTGCGTTCGTAAAGCAAAAATTATTTAACTAAGAACGTATGGGTGTAACAAGCTCCTATATAAGTATAAATGATACTTTAAAACACTATTCCCCACAAGTTGTGGTCGTAAATAACTATTAAATCCATCTTCTAGTTTTCTATTTGTTTTCTGTAACCCTCGAGCCTGGCATGAACAAAATTTTGATCTTATATAACCATATTGAACATAGTAGGAAGTAAACATAATTCCATAGTAAGAACTATATACCCATTTACTTAAAATTATAAATAAAAATAAAAAATATATATTTTAACTCTTTTGTATTGCATGTGCAATTATATGATAAAGGGATTATTTGAACTATTATAGTATTTTAAACTCCGTTCAGGAAAATACAAAAACCGGCAAATTACTGAACAAACAAACACTAGAATTCTAGTTTCTTCTAGTACTATTTTAGTTTCTCATATACAACTCAATGCTCCATGAGGTAACATTGGTCGTCGATACTGATTAAAAAATTTAATTTAGAAGATACAAACCTGTTTAAGTCCTATGGAAGTCCGATTTAGTTAGAGTCGAAAATGTTGAATTCTATCATTCCACATAACTGCTCTAGCAAATTTGAGGAGATAAAGAATCCGTGTGAGTTTTAACAGATAACTATATTCCAGTACATTGAAATCAAAAAATCAAATTTCCATATTAGCATTCTCGTAATACTTTTGAAAAAACAATGAAGTCAATTTGATTTGGATTTAAGTTTGTGGAAATTATAAGGATTTCATGGATTATGTGTTTTTGTACTCAGTCATATACTCCTGGATGAATGATCACAAGCCTCCATAATATATCAAAAAAGAAGGTAATACGTGTAGCGATTTTGTCACAAAGTTGACAAACTCGGGTAAAGATTTTAGAAGACAGTAGTTAAATATCATATAAGTCAAAGGGTTTTCTTTAAAAGAAACATTAGTTGCTTTAAGTTAGATTAGCAAACCCGTGCAATTAAATTGCACCGGAAATTGTATTCATCTGTACATTCTATACAATAATATGAATGTTTACTTTTTTTGGAAGTCTATTTTATTTATCTACATACTATGGAAGATACCATTTTCCCCTATCTACTAGTAGTAGGCAATTTTCCGCGGTTTTATATGCAGCATTAAACAATATAAACTGGACATCAGAACTGTAATGTATACATGATAACGCAAAACGTAACATTGGAGCTTAACGTAACAACGTAAAATTCACTACAAATATTATTACTTACTAGTCGTCATTTGTTAGGACTCAATATCCTTTCAAACTGAAGAGTCAAAAAGCTATTTTTCTGAGTGTAATTTTTTAAATACTGTTATCTCGCAAAGGAAAAGGAGAAAGATGAAATGATAGGAAATCGTCGAGAGATCTTTTAATGCTCTACTGTACGCTACTTCATTTCTGTGATATACTCTGTGTTGTTACGCAGAAAGGGAAGTAAAATATTCTGAGTCATTTGCGTATTAATGTACCGATAATTTTTACTTAGTTTTAAACAATTTTATTGTGATTGTGTTCCCTTCTTCACTTTGATCAGTTGATCCGATTCTTTCCAAAACCTAAATTAGCTTCAGTAGTTTCTCGCTATAAGCAGGTTTCTACCGTTTTGCAATGTCGAGTAAAAGTTTCTCCTGAAGATCGAACACGTGGAAGCTGAGCTGGCTCTCAGAATTCCTATTAATACGCTACCATTATACTACTCAGAGGGTTTTCCTTGGATTCCCGACCTGATCCACGATTTTTTTGGTTGCTTCCTTTAATAGCTACTATATCCTTGCAATCCCCTCGTTTCACATCAATGGGGTCACTATAAATATAAATACCATTACCTCCCGTCCTTCTACATCTCAAAATACGAATTGACTACTTCATCATCTCTTAAGGTAGAATGAGTGACCTAGCATATGTTTTGGAATACCTTGAGTTTTTTTACAATGAAAGAATACACTATTCTTCATCAACTTGTCTAATAAAATTTGGACCTTGCGGGGCTAAAGTGTGAATAAATCAATTTTCGGGTTTAAAAAAACTAAACATTTTCAAGTTGGATAAACCCTCTGGAGGGAAGATTTTAAAATAAATTCCCTAGTAATATTTCTTGGAATAGCTATAAAAATCTTTCACATGTTCCACAAATTTAATATAGAAAAGAACAAAAATTGTTATACCTTTTCGGAAAATCAAGGAAGTTATTCAGAGAAAAATGTTGCAAAACTAGAAAACTTCAAATAGAGACTTCACAAAGAGTCAAACTAGAGACCATTCTTCAAATATATTGTTTTAATTTAAACAGCATAATGAATAACTATAACAATCACTATTTTAAATATTAACAGAAAATATAACATAAATTATTGGAAGTTTCATACATAGTTATGTGCTTAAATAGCACCTGAGGCACTCATGGTACCTTAATATAAAGATATCTGAAGCTGCAAGCGAATGCAAGCTCTGCCAGCAAGTTCAATTTACAAAGGTCAACAACACGGAACGGCATATAATAGCATGCAACAATGTTAGATGACGTTCTATATCAACTTGATATCAATTGATCAATGAAACTATTCAACTAGACCCAAGACACATTCATCAATTATGCATATACAAGATTAGATATGTGTTCTTAAAAAGCGTAATTGTATAAACGTTTCAGATCGTTACCTTTTTAATTACCTGACGATGCTTTTTATACTTTCTTTGATTAACTTAGAATAACGGAGATAGATTCTTTAATTAAGATTCAAGTAGGAACTATTAAGAAATTTGATGAACTTCATTATGAATGGGAAGTGTATATCTCCACGAAAGACGCTAATATGAGGATGCTTACTTGATGAGGAGACTCTTTAACTCGAAACCCGTTAACTCGAAATCCTCTCTAAGACAAAAAAATTATCCATTCCCTTCCATTGAAGTACAAAAAAAACTTACAACTCGAATTATTTAGACGCTATAACTCGGACTGAATATGATTTCCCTGTGATGTACTATCCATAAATACTCGTATCACGCTCTATAAGTCGAACTACAAATCTAGCGGACTCTATAACACGAAACGCAATATGAAAACTTTGGGGCCTCTGTAAATCGAAATTATTTTCGCAAGACTCTTTAACTCCAAGCAATAGTTTCGTTGTTGTCAATAACCAATTCTAAGAAATTATTTCGTACTTTCATTGAAAGATGTAGTGATATCGAGGACAATATATTTAGTGCCATGTTTGCAACCAAAAATACAATTGAATTGACAATTGTGTTAATTCCTTGACTCAAAATAAAATTACAGATTTCTTTTCATATGTGCATATTTCCAAGTTGTTCCTTTACTGTGAAATAATCTTTATATATGTAATTATGTACAATACAAATGTAGTAAAATAAATCTGTACAAGTCGAAATTTTATTTTCTCATAACTCCATAACTTGAATAACACATGTCTCTACAAGTCGAAACTGATCATGTTAAAAACCTTGTCTCGAAGTCCTCTATAACTCGAAAACTCGTTGACACGAAACTTATAACCTTTCCCTAAAAGTTCGAGTTAAGGAGGCTCCACTGTAGCACCAATTCAATATAAGAATTTTTGAATAGGAACGGTACAGTACCGCTGGTGATAAGTTACGACCTTGTTGAACGTTGCAAAAGTGTTGATATACCGAAGATGAACTCATCCTAGACATACACTATATATTTCATAGGTAAGCATGCTGTATTGTTTTGTTCATATGAGAGGTCTGTGTGAATAACTCACTTCACAACTATTACTCGTATGGCATAGTACGGGAAAATGTCATTACCTTCTCTGAAAACTCAAGGTTTCCAAGAAAAATTACCAGTGATTAGGCAATATAGTCACTGAATTCCTGAAATGGTTATGTATACAATTTCAATCAAATTGTGGTTGTTCTGCAGTGAAACGGATATCACGATGAATTGATAACGAAGATTCATTGTTCGAATACCTCTTCGTAAGTTTTAATTTTTGAACCTTTTTCGGCAATATAATTATGTCTTGCATTATATTTTAACATCTTTTATCCTTAATGGAAACAAAATTATATTATATTATTCAAATTGAAGCAGTCTTACAATACAGACATGCTTCGAGTTGCTTTTCCCATAACCATCGTTTCAAGTAACACGGGATCAACATAAAAAATTCTCAATTTAAGATAAATGTCGTATCATACTTTAGAGCATTAAAAGATGTCGTCGACTTACAATTATTTCATCTTTAACGTTTTTCTTTATGAGATAACATTTAAAAATCAAGAAAGGAATCTACTTGAATCATTTATTTGGAAAGGACATTACTTGACTACTTGAGCCCTGACAATTGACAGCTCTGATGCGTCTGACCATATAGGTATAAACAATATTCGGGTGAGTTACGTAATACTCCACCGCATGTAAACATATACTATTCATAATTAATCTGATTTACTGTTAGCATTGTTTAATGCTAAATATGAAAATGAGTGAAATTTGCCTTCAGCTAGCAGATGGGGTAAAGTAGAATCTTCAATATTATTTAGGTAAATAAAATAGTCTTGCTAAAGAAAATAAACAAAATGTTTTAATAAAATTTTAGCTTGTTATGTTTAGCTGGTTTTACGGTATTATTATTGTCAGAATTTCTAACAACTGTCTTCCACAAGTCTTGGACGCTCATCTACTGGATAAAGGAGGTGATTTATATAGATTACGTGACTGTAATATTGGATGATGAGATTTTTTTTACCCTGTAGGTCGTGCCCGGTTCGTGAGAGAAATTGCAGCCAGCCAATCACAAAGGTCGGGTCGATGGCATGGATTTAGGAGACTCATATAGAGTGGAGCACTCTGTCGCTTCCATTGCTGACTGCGGATGCACGATTCCGTACGAACGAGACACGTCTGCCTCTCACCCATATGTGGAGCTGACTTTTTTTTTCGGATAATACCTCTTGTTTGGTTTTGTGAATGTTTCAGACTTCAAGAGTGTCAGGCATATGGTGTAGATTTGTAGATGTGGATGTTTGATTTATTTTTCGTTCCTTATCTACCATATCGTTATCTTCCTTCCGAAGTACTTCAGTTTGAACACAGTAAATGATCACAAATTGCAAATATTTCCGAACAAAATTTTAAGGCTCCTTGGTTCATAAGAAACAAAAATATACCATATTACGATATGAGTTTGGAAACGATTTCACACTGCATAACAAAATAGTCGTAATTCCTTCTCTAATCCTTCTCAAGTCCCCGGTCCTGCCTACTATCAACTGGGTGTTGATTCTCCTCCCAAACATAATCAGAAACAAATTCACTTTCTATTCATTTCTCAACAGTTTTTTAGACATCACCTAACATATCTATGGATTCGTAAACGTTTCACATACATATGCGAGAATAAAACTTAAAACAGTCTAGTAATTTATTCGCAGTTTATTGTTAAATGAAAATAGGCATGGTGGTGCCGATGGTTTTCCCATTCTATTTCATTATCTATTTTATGTTATATTTTGAAACCTCATGTAGAGCCATTGGCTGATCGAAGGAAAGTTGTGTACCATTGTTATCGTAGTAAAATATTTGGAGTGTGCCCCACTCAAGTTTCAATTCTAATTCATAACAAACACTCATGGCACTAAACATCTAGTAACACACCACATAACACTTAAAATATAAGAAAAAAATTAAAAAATCATAACTTATTATTAAAGATGATGGCATATTCAAAAGATCAAATATTCAAAAGATGGCATATTCAAAAGATGGTATATTTCTAATTTTTATCATCACAATACAAGTTTGGTTTCGATGCACCAATTTGTTCGCGATATATCTGGGGAACAAAATTCTTGACATACATACATACACAAACACATTATATATTGGACATAGCAAAAATTTAAAAATAGATTCTCCTGGAGCCATTCGTAAAGATCCGAAAAGATATCAAAAATGTTTTTTCGACCGATTACTATACTTTTCGTACACACTGTGTAATTGGAAAGTAAAAAAAATACTCAGCTTTTAATACTGCAGTATTACACCAATCATTTCACAGAGCAAAACGCTTGATTGAAGGTAAAGATTTACGACAATATCTCGGTTAATCTTCTCGTTGATTTCTAAAACGATTCACCAATTACTCCTCGAGAAAAATATTGACTATGAAAATTTCAGGGAGAAGAGTTGTTCAAATATTAAAAAACATACAGTAAGAAGGAAAACATTTAGAATGTGCAGTGTAGAATATTATGTGTAGGAATTTTTTTTTCAATACTATATAAGTGTCGGTTATTTTCAAGTTGAGGTAGGATTTTGTGGAATTTGCACAATCTACGAGTATTCTTTTATTTAACGGAATGTTTTCTCGCAATGTGTAGACTTACCTTTTCATCACGAAATTTACAGAAAATGAATGCTCATAAGATTCAGTTTAATTCAATGATATACGGCAGAAATTGGTGTGAGTCTATTCCGTTTCATAACTTGGAATTAAGGTTTACGCCAGAACCATTTAAGCTTGATACGTTTGTCAATGCTGAGAGAAATTTTTTGTCTGATTCTATACTGAATGTACAAGTACGTTTTTATTATTATTTTGGATTAATTAGTTTTTCGTTCAAGGTACAGTACATTCTTCCTTGAAACAGACTGTACATACATTTTTATCATGTCATCCTTTTATGCCAAGTGAGTCATCTCTGAAACACACACTATTAGTATGAGTTGAGTGACTCATCTTAATTGTTGGCTTTCTCTGGAATATTTCATGGTCGAGTCATGACGTCACGCAATCGACTGCACGAATTGAACATGCAGCCGCGCACAAAGACGAGAGATTTTGAACAGAAGGGTCCTTTCATTCAAACTGTTTACTTCGCTCCACAACCTTCTAAAGGACACACCAATTCAACCACCTTCAACATCATCTAAACTGACTTTCCAAGATCATCTCATCACGACTCTCTTGGAAAACCAGTATTTTATCATTATTCTTCATTACTTTTTTTCATTAAACTGTTTTTTCTTGTTGGCAATCAATATTCATCTTGCTCCTCATCCTTCTTCACTCTTCATTTTCATTACATTCATCCATGTGCAGGTAAGACCAAATTTGTCTGCACACAGACATTAAGTCTAGCGATTGTCTTCGTCACCGAAATACATCACTACACATATTTCTACTCTTTATCTTCACTTATTATTGAAGAGCAAATAAATTTTCATTGAATTTGAACTACATCCGTCGAACCAAATGTCTTTTTTTAAACTACTACTTTGCTATACTTTATGATACAATGTCACTTTAAGATACATAATATTTAAGGCATACATTTTCACCTGTTATCACTTAGGGGTACTGAGAGGATTATTGGATGTACAAGAAAAAGAAACATTTCTCGAAAAAGAAATCGGGTGCAAGAAGGTTGATATATGTTGAGGATTTAACTTTCACATTCATTCTTTTTCAAAAATAGGTGTTTTGAAATACTATACTGAACAAAAATTTTAAATATATTTCATACGGAACACGTTTTTGAGACGAACAAACATACGAAAAACAAAAAAAAACTCATTAAAATGATTTTTAATGTCTATTTTAAGAGGAAAAAAATATTTTTGAAATTTACTCCTCTTGCAGAGACAGTAAAAACATATTCAAGCAATCACTACTGTACACATTAAAAGAATACGACGACAACCCGCAGTACTTGTTCATAGAATCGTTTTAACGAGATAATTTTAACTTGAAAAATTAACTTGACTTAGTTATTCTCATGTTTTCCCATAACCTACGAGCTGCTTCAAGCCAGTTATAAGAGAGACGTAATGAAACTATAGCATGAATTAGTATTCCTGCCGACTGCCAGGAACTATTGGGCAATAATCCTAATGGACCATTAATTCCTGCCGAAAGAACACTATATCGTAAAAGATTCATAAAATTCGGGACGATACCTACTGGTTGTGGGCGAAACTTTGTAAATATAAATAACGCAATGAATTCAAATAACAAATTACGTTTGTCTTTTACGAATTAATTACGCAAAAATTAAAAAATACATTTTTGAACAAACTCCAAATTCTGAAACTATTTTATGTTTAATATGTAAGTTTCCCAAGCTAAAATTTATAGTGTATCGTACTGAAATTAATTATCATCGTTTTACGTAAACTGCCGGAAAGACAGTTGAAGGGCCTCGTTCGAATGTACTTCGCAGCTTGACGGTGCTTCGGAAGTGCACACGCTTTTCAATGTCTGAGAGACGAATCTCTAACCTTTACTCACGTGACCGAGTACCTCATCGACGTCAACTGACAGTACGAGAGCAGTGGTCCAGGAGATTCCGTGTGCGCCGCCACAGTCTAAAGGTATGGACTCACTTCACGAGAGGAGAGATCGATAAGGCTGTCGTGACTGAAGGGTATGTGTACAAGAACATTAAATAATCGATTACTGGAGGTAGGTCTACGTCTCGTGTTCCTCTCGCGCGTTTCCCCTGACACCTGTTTCTCGTGCAGAACCACCCCAGTAGTAACGTTGGAGCAACGAAAGGAAAGCGACCCCGTTACGTTGTGGTAGCGTCTTCGCTTGGATTCAAAGCGAGTTTGGCGGAGGTAGGTGAGGTTTCCAACTATGGTTTCCCTTACCTCTAGGAGACAAATGTCGGTTCGTTACCATAAGCTCTCCCGCAACTCAACCTCTCGTTCCCAATTCCTCCTCTCAAGTCACGGATAGGTGGAAGAGTAGTCTGAAACTCGCCTAAATAAAGAAGGTTAACAAGGCAAATAACACCCATCCAACTTTAAATCCATTTTTTTTCTTTAAATTCTGTATAAATAAAATATACAATTCGATAAAAAAATTAACATTATTTTATGAATTGAAAAATACTAGTTGTGAGGTGCAATTATTTATAATTTTCATGTCAGTAACACCTGGTCTCGGGTGTTATTAAAATAGCGTGTCTATAGCCACCCATTCGATAAATAAGGTACTGGAAGAAAAAAATACATTCATACGGATTATAAATCCAATAAACTATTAAAGGCAAATACAATTTTGTTTATTAGAATACAAAAGAACAAATCAAACTTAAACAAAAGAAACGTAACGTAACTGGAAACTTCTGTTATAGTTGTTTTTAACATTTTTTTCAGTTCAGTATTTTATAAGAATAACATCATGAGGCAGCATTGTACAATGGTGGTATGAGAGACTTCGCGCTAGTGTGTTCCATACGATTTAAACTACGGGTGTGTGAGATGCGATGCAAGTCGTACGAATAAAAGTAAGTTTTCTATAGTGTGGGAGATATTTAACATTGAACCTTAAATAAATTAAAGTTCTGATCTCTAAACGAATGTCAATAGCTGATAATAGCGTAATTCTTGCATCATAAGGCAGCTAGACGCTCTGTCAGTTATATTCCGTGCATTCTCTGAATAAATTATTTGTTGCACCTTCTCTGAAATATTTCTTTAACTCGACTTTTTTATTATTAGCTTATTTCTTTATAAAATATATTAATTACTTGTAATGTGGATCAGTAAGTAATTATGGACCGATAATCCTTGAACGGAAAAACGCTTGCGTACTTTATGATAACCTTTTGCTACCATAATAAGCTGGACCAGTGAACTAGAATATTTGAATATATATGCTTTATTAAAAATATGCTTCATCTTTGGGACGTACATTTTCGATATTATTATGATCATTGTGTCTGCTATTACATTTCTAACAGATATAATACTTGCAGTTGATTTAAATAATGAACACAATTTCAGTGTGTGTTAACAACAGTGAGTATTTTGAATTATGATTTAGTGCACGATAATTCATACGACAGCCCAGGCAACGGCACATATACGATTTCAAGTGTATTTAAATAAGAAGCGACTGCCGTCGCGATTGCCTTTCATCTAGAAAAATAGAGTAAAATCACTGACTTCTTTACTCACTGCTGGGAGGAAATTTGCGGATCATCAGAGTTTCAAATGCCTTATTCAATGTTGCTCTAAAGAAGCGGTTGTCATTCCTTTGAACCTTACGGATTAGTACATGCTAAATTCCAAATACAGCGGATTACTAAATTTATACTTTTAAATCTCTTGGATCACTTATATAGAGATAATTCATATGTATTCAGGGTAAGTACGTTTGTCAAATAATGACCAGAGTAATTTCATTTTATTGATATGAAATGCTCCAATTCAATATAAAAAATTATTAATGACTTTTATTTACACCAAAAATATTAAATTCTTACTTCACAATAACAAAATCTTGAGATGGATTAAGAGCGATTAATTTATATCATAAGATTAAAATCTTATATGTATACCGTGTCTTGTGATTTGTGCGCCTGATTAATCATCAGAAATTTATAAGAGAAAAATAAATTATTTTCTTTTTACTATTCGTTTTCTTTTTCTCTCATATGATTCGAATCAATTCAGCAATCTAACATTTCTTTCATACCTAATTAATTTTTTCAACGGAAGATCACCGAGAGAATTTCTTAAAACGCAATTTTAATATTATATTTAATAAAATAATTGCAATTTATGCCCAATTTTTTTCTTTCGGACTTCCGAAAATTTCCTCATGAACCACCAGTGGTCTAAATGGATCTACACATAGACACATCAAATTGCCCACGCTACACTTTGGTTAAAGGGATCATCTCACAATGTGCTCTGGAATAGTCCCTCTGAAACCAAACCTTCTTTACCAAGCACTCTCCTCAACCACCGCAAGCGAACTGTCACCGGATAAAATATGACCACCGCCGCGTTACGTGCTTCCTGTGTGGTTTTGTGAGGTTACCGAGGTGACGCTTCCTCGCTGCAGGTGGCTATTTATTCGTGCTAGTCGCCCGGCGTGACTCCGTTGTTCTGCTCAGCATCCATCTTCTTTTAGAACCCGTCATGCGAGAAGGATTGTAAGCGGAGGATCTGCGTAAGAAAATCTTGAATCTTGCCACAAGATCCGGAATGTAAGAATATGATTCAAAGAATATAAAACTATTGCTTGGAAAAATTTAAGATACGAAGATACGTTTTCAGCTTTCAATTTGTATTCCTGACTGACGTAGGAGAAAGACGCAATAAAATAAAGAACGTGTGCTGCACACTCAATTTGATTGCTAGTCTCTCTATATAAAGAAGACTGTCTCGGGAGATGTATGTGCGTGGATGTGTTTGTACGTCTTTTATACAAATCCGAGGATGATGATAATTTGCACACATGACCTTCAAAACACTCAGATAACACTCTTTATGTGATATTTCGAAAATGAATCCTCATCCCCTCTTTTGATTTATTTTTTATTTTTTGTTTTTCTTTATATATCTCACGAACTGATGCGATTTCTTTTTTTCTTGGGGTTTTAAGAGTCGCCAACATCAAGGTCATAAGAGCCCTTGATGATATATATCAATTTGATTTTTGTACCTCGACATTGCTAGTTTAAATATCTTGAAACAGGGTTTTAGGTTTCTCGATATTATACTCTATAGTGGGTGTAGATGGTAGAATTGTTAGGATGTTGGTGTGAATTTTATAAGAATCCGATATTGCGCTTCACTCACTCACAATGCGTTTATTCATTGTTGCGTAGAGGTTTGATCGGTTTGGAAACCTTTGTGTTTCGAATAATTATTAAAACGAGCATTACTTCCCCAGCGTTCGTGCGGAAACTGTCGAGACACTGAGTTCCCTCATACGAAAGTGTAATGTTTCTTGTTCGCGATGGCTTCGGAGCTGCGTTGCCTTGCGCCTTCAAAGTTAATCGGGGCGGAGCAATTGTTATATAATTTTTTTTCGCGCGTCCCAGCTCATTCTCCCGGGCAATGGCGGGTTCATTCTACTAGTTTGTTTATAAAAAAGAGAGCAGTATCGTTTGATTTTCACTATTTCCGTAGTACATTTGTCTCACTGATTAAATCAATATATTGCAGAACAATATATTTAAAAAACGAAGTCAGTGAGAAATAGCTAAATATATTTTTAATACTTAAAGTTTCNATATATATATATATATATATATACCGAGGAAATAAATATTGAAGTAATGATACCTTCTCCAAATATTGAATTATATTTAGTGACATAAAATATAGACATGAAGGACATCACATAATATTTACCCCTATTCTTGAGACCAATTTTAAAGATGGATGGAAAGCAGCGTGATAAACTTTCAGTAAATCTCATTAAGAAAGCATCATACAATTTGCTACTGTAAACCAATATTATTCACTTTTCCCCATAATTGGAATGTATTATTAAGAAGCTTCACAATTTTGGCTAAAATAGGAATAAAATGTGATGCATAAAAGATGGAATACAGGAAAAAGAATTGAATGCTTAAGCATTTGTGTGGTACAGTGATATTTCTCGAGCAGAACGCATAATTATCTCAGGGAACGGCTGAAGAATTAGTTGAAATTTACGTAAGACATAATTTTGTATCTCATATTACCTCGAGATCCAGCAGTGAAGAAAATTTCTCAGAATGTGTAGTTTATCAAAATAGATGTATGTCTAATTAACATTAAACACTTAAGACAATTAAAAGTAAAGTTGATTACTAGAACAGTTTTCCGATTCGTTTCTTCACACTAAATGTTCCAAGTAATTAGTTAAATTCATATATTCCTAATAAAAAAGGTCATTTACACCAAAAACGTATGATAAAGTAAAAAATAGAGTATAATATTGATTTATATAGTACATGAATGTTAAATAAGTAACAACAAACCGTATTACTTCTGAATTACTTTTTATAGATAATTTTTTGTTACCCGTCAAATTGTCAACTAGTTCCTTAATGTGCAACCGTTTCAAAAATTAAAAATTGGAATACCTCAAATTATAATTGCCTGTTCATTATTTAATATTTTATGGTACAATTTAAACAATATTTAGTTGTTGGAACTTTTTGAATAGCTAACATATTGTATTCGTAATGAGTTGAATAACAGTTAGATATACACTAGCATATTACTTTTAAGTCGAAAATTAAAATTGTGTTTATTTCTGATATACAAATAAATTATTTAAATAGCGTCAAATTTGCACTCATGAATTACTAATAACTATTATTTTTTCTTCGCAGGTAAGTAAATGTCTGATGCGTGAGCACTTGAATTCCCTATGTGGTGAGTCTTAATTTATTTCTTGATCTCTTACTTTAATCTCACGTTGCTTCCTTAATTTCATGTTCCTTGAACATGTTTGAATCGAATGTTTGTAGTTTTTTTTAAATGAATTTGTAATAAATCTTCATCAATCATAATGTTTCATCTGAAACGCATTTATTTCTCTCATACAAAAATCTAAAAATATTCATAAAGAAATATTACTGAATATTACATATTTATTTTATTTTTCATTCACTCTCGCGATTCAAGCGCATTTGAAACATTTGTATTTAATTTTAATGGGATTCTAGAACATTCCACGAGTTAACAAGCTGGACAGGCAGTAGTGATACATTTCATCGTTATTCGGATGATGTGTTGAGAGTTTCAATTGCAGTCAATGTCCACTTGTATCCCTGTCGGTGAGTGGATATCGGTCAACAAGGCTAAAACACATCTCACCCACTTTCATTGACACGACACAGAGAGTGGAAAAAAATGCTCGAGTTGAATGGCATTGGATGCAAAGCACTGTATCGTGTGAAGCTTTGTTGCTAATATTTCATATCATAAGGTCGTCCAATTTTGGATTATTACATGGAACAATTTAATACAATCCCTCATTCATTTAGTTAAATAAATATTAATTTTTTCGCTAGGATGGTATGTTTCAAATTGTTTATTTTTTCCTTTACTTTAATTACTCACGTCAATAATGCGAAGAATAGATCCTTTACATATTAAACTTAACAGGATAATTTCAGTTGTTTTAGAAACGAAAATGATATCTTTAACGTGTTTATTAAGATATATGTTATATTTAAAACATATTTATTAAGATTTTTAGCAACACTACATATTAATTCAGATAATTCAACAATGTATGCATATCTGAATAAAAAGTTTATTTTAAAAATATTTTATTGGCGTTGTTTTGATATTTTGGATTTGTGGTACTAATACTACTATCATTGACGTTTGAACACCAACCGAACGCCTTCTTCTTTTTTTTCTTTAGTGAACGTAACTGGTGTAGAACCTCTTTAATCTGGCACGATTGGGATTTAGAGGAGTCGGATTTGGGATTTTTTTTCGGAAAATAGAGGTTTCTCTCTTAAAAGGGAGTTGAACAATATTTAACTCGCAATTTCCGAGTTCCTACTCTCGGAGGTGTGTTTGCATAGCCAACGCATAGGTGAAAATTGCGACGAGCCGGAACCCGAATCTGGGACCTCCCGCAATGACCACAGGTGTGCTCTTCCCATGTCCATACACAACATCCAACCGGCCTTTGGGGGTTGGAAAATGATAGAACGGGAGTTTGTACATTCATCATTATATTTATATTATTTATAATTATCATTTATATTAAAAACAAAAACTGAATGATATAGATCAATTAAAAAAACAGCTCAGATAATGGACACGAATTAAGGCAAGCGTCAAGACTTGGTGTGACAATTCATTAAAAAATATCGATTTTTTAAATTATCGATTTTTTTAATTTTTTAAAATTTTAATTTTAATTTTTTTAAATATCGATAATTTAAATATAGATTTTTTAATTTTTTTGATCGCATTTTCATTGCCGAAGATGTCAGATTGTAAAACATTTCGAATTATAGAATTACAATATACTTGGTAACAATGGAATTACAATGTTACTGACGATGGTTGCTATGCAGCCGAAAAAGCTTTTTAACACCAATAATAAAAAAATGAGCAACATAGAAACGTCTTTCAATTTATCATGCCAGAATTACAATATTTATTAACTGCAAATGGACAGATCTTAATCGGTGCCAGAATATAAGAAAATGAAATAATATAAACAAAAATAAAATCGTTCATAAAAATACATATTATAATACATATTACTGAAATAATTTTTTTTTAAATAAGTGATATTAATATTAAATATAAATACATGAGTCCATGAAACTACTAAAAATGTAAACTATTTTAATACCGAACTATGTTAGTTTTACTGTACTACTACCACTTATCTTACACGAATAATGTAAAGAGCAATACAAATCTTGCAATTTTACATTTACTACAGGACTATGGTAGTACTGCCGAGGAATTTTTGCATTTACTCATTTCCTTCCTTTTTCGTCGTCAGTGACGTGACATCAGAGACACCTGTCGTTCCTACATCTTCATTGCGTTTCCCTCTACCACTTCTGCGCGCCTCTCGGCGTTTTCCTACCACTATTCTCCTCTGATGCTTTTCCAACATCACTCCCCATGCTGTGAGGAGGCCTAATAGCGCGTCGCAATGTTTAAGGTGAGGAATTCGTTGTACTTTGTGCAGTGGTCATAGTGGTCATAAAGCGTGCCATTTCGCATCGAGGAGGAAGGAGACGTTGGACAGCCGGTGAACCGCAAAACACATTTTGAGAGGGAAGTTAAAGGTGTTAGTTAATACATATTTCTGTAATATGTTTGAAAGTGTTGTGGATACTATTGGTGTTCTCTTTTAATAATAAACTAGAGGTACAAAACCAATGTACGTACTTTTTGATATACGTTTCTCCGTCTCCAGTATAGAATGAAAAAAAAATTCTACAGTATAAGGGTAATTTCTGGCGTGGTTCTCTTTAATTCGGTCCTCTTCCCGTGCTCTATTGATGCACAAAGACGCAACATGAAATTATTAGTATTTCATTTGAAATTTAAAAGTAAAATAAATATTCAAAACATTATTTCAAAGCATATCGCGCCACATCAGTCTCATAAATAGTGTAAAAGTGTTATGTAAATGTAATTTCGTTATAGACATAAATTGATATATTTTCGTACCTGCAGTGCGTTTGTAGTCCTCCTATGTATTTTATCATTAAATCTTTCATTCCAGTTTACGAAAAGTGTATTCTACGTCTGGTTGGCCCATTTACACTGCTAAATGTTATTCAAGCTTCTTAAAACAGTAAACTAATGTGTAAGTGTAACAGACAGAAATTGTTTTACTAATTGTACTTTACGTAACAAGTAAATTCTACTATAAATAGGAAATGCGAATTAAATTGATTCATCCATTTACTCAGAATCGCTGCGCACGAGACGGACAGACGTTATGCGAAAAACTGCCTTCTCAGAATCAGGAATCACCAAAACGGATATTTCCGTTAAAATCTCGTTTTCGATTTTTTTTCACAATTACAATACTTTCTATATACTACATATATGAGAAAGTGTAAAGTCTATTGATGTGAAGCGATATCCGAATACGCTCACTCCGAAAAATGCCTTGAATATGATTGACTTGCACTGTGCTTACTCGGATCGGGCACCCCTTGTTTTATTCAACTGTGCTATGCGGCGGATTCGGATAACAGTTACTTACTTAAAGTTGTACTTATTTTAGTAATTTAATAGTAGTTTTAGTTCTTATCTTTAGCTATTTAGAACTAACGCTACAGAGAGATGGAGAAAACTGCTTACCAACAGGATCGCTGTTACTATAGTTGTCTGTGATTATTATACACTACTGTGGTAGTTATGTATTAAACATATATATACAAAATTTTCTGAAAAATAAAATCACACAATTCACCAACAATTTGCTGTAGCATGGTTATAACGATGTGCGTAACTACCTGATTTGCATTCCGAGATTAGCATGTTTCAATATTTGTAGTCGTGAATGATTGAGATTTTTGGTAAAGGTCACATTTATCGCCATCTTAAGATATTTTCTTTCTTTCAACTTTACAAAAATAATCAACCTAGTTGAGAATAGCTAGAAGAAGTTATTTGCGGTATTTATTAGTAATTAACTTAGTGTTCTGATAACGTCAGTAACAGAAAGTTAAATGGTAAAATGACCACGTATGTGATACTGCGTGGACAGCTTCAAGAGTCTGGTCGATGTATAACAGTTGGTTCCTCCACCTATTTATACCAGCTTTCTCGAGTTCTTTCGGAACAAGCTACTTACGCTAAAAGTGCGAGCTAAATTAATCTCATGTGTCAGAGTTCATAATGCTCGTATTGACCATGAGTATGTCAGTCCCGACAGATATGCTACCTCTACTAGATTTTAAAAGAATATTTTATGGTTAGTTCGTTTTGCATTTTACTTTCCTATTCCTGTTTTCATTTTTTCTGCCTTCACAAGTCTCGTACTTGAATTGTTCTAAGTTCTAGAATTTTTCAAAGTCGTTACTTATACATCGAGGAACTAGTAGTATGATCGTGCACAAATATTCATCACCTCTGAATAACGAATAATATTGTTTTAAACAAAATTAAATATCCTTTCATTTTGAATTTTTATAAAATTTGACGGATGTTGGGAAATTTACGAAAAAATCCACTTGTTGCCGAAAATTTCTAAAATTGTGAAGTATCCCTTAAACTGGCAACGCTCGATACATCCCTTTGTAATTTAACATTATCTAAGAATTCTTGAACCTTCTAAACTCTTTTCTCTTCTATCATTTCGATGGGATCTCTTTTCGCGTAGCAACACCACACTCCTATTCACTTATTTCCAATATTCATTTTTTACAGGAACACTTATTTTTTAAATTTTAATCGTTTTTCTCTAGTCACTAATTGGTTTAATAATTTTCTTCCTTCTTAGAAAAAGAGAATCTCAGAGAAATACTATTTTATGTTTTGTTATTTTATATTTTTGTAAGATCATAAATATTTGAGCCATTATTCGATACTCTGAACATTTGTTTGCCAACCTACAATGGCTGAACAGTCAAATATTCTTCAAGACGACAAGTCTCCAGTTTTGGAGCAATTATCTTTTCTGTCACTGTAAAAAAAGCACAGATTAATGAATGGCACCACATATTTTATAAACTTTCGTATTCGACATAGTAGTTAAAAATGCAAAGTTATGCATTTAAGTCTCTCAAGTGTAGAATAATGATAGAAGATATTAAATACATACCTTTAACATTATTTTTGTTCTTCTTTTATGTTAATATTTCACAAATTTTCTTAAAAGTGACTTTTAGTGAAATGATAAATTTGTAAACCCTACCTCAAGTGATATCCATACTATTTTCCATAATATTCCGCACCCGCACTGCGAAAGTGAGATACCATTTGACATTCACATCTTAAAGAACGGATTGGTTCTTATCGACTAGATCCCTTCGAACACTTTTGAAGTACGTCGTTTCAAGACTCTTATTGTGTTGTGCGCAATAACAGGGACGTAGAATCCCAATTTTACGGCTATCCTATTATGGAGGACAATTTTATGTCTCTTGTCGGTTCGTGTCTCAGAGCTATAATTATCTTCATAAATATTTCATGAGAAAATTTTTGTGAAATAATTCAGGAAATGTGTGGTTTTAAAAAAATTTAATGACAATTATTTGTGAAAGATACTCGTCGCAAAGGCGTAAGTTTCTTTAAATGTTTTGCTTGCCAAAGTTAACTCGCTCATTTGAGTATTTTGTATTAATTATTTAACACTATTATTCGCTGTAAATAGGAAGTATGCTTTCTATAAAAATTGAAATTTAATCTTAATTCATAATTATTTACGTCTATCATGCTTTTCTCGATGTCATTTCAAGTTATTTTCAAACAACATTTTCGTATTGATAAGTTTCACAGTATTATCTAAGAAAATACCAAAAATACTTAACACTAGTTAAAGAATATTAAAATTCACACATTATAAAAAAGGGTTCAAAAATGAAAAGAATTTTGGGTATACTTCCTAGGTTTCTTGATTCAATACTATTCATCAATCCTATTAATTAAATTTTAAAATTTAAACTGGTTTTTGAATGATTTGTGTAATTTATTTAAAATATAATTTTATTATTTTACGATAAGCATGAGAAATTCTTTTCAGAAACTGAAAACTTCGACCTGAGCAATGCAGGAACAATTTTCCAACAAGACTATTTGTTGAGTCCGGCCAAGAAACGAGTGACATGGGGTTTGCTTTCGCATTATTCAGCCAAAAAGTTTGGGAAATATTATTCCTTTATTGTATAAAACGAGAATGATGATTAGCGAGAGTGTTCAAAAAGTTGCCTTGTATTTTGGTTAAGTAAGAATATTTTTTTGAGTTCCAAAAGTTTACGACGTTTACCATTTCGTCAATTGCTTTCATGTTATTGAATGATTCAGAAAAATACGGTTACAGAAGAAGATATAGGAAAACATTATTTGGTACTCAATGATAAATTTTGGAAATTTGTCTCACTTTCTGTTTCTCTCACTTTTCAGTAAACTACTTGCTTTGTATCTATTAATGGGTGTATATTTTAAAAATATCATCCACTGTTCATTTTATCAATTTATATATTTGTTTCAATCCATATACACAGTATTTATCTCCATTTTTTTTCTGTTCCGTGCTTCTCAATATTTTGTGGGATATTAGGATTTAATTTAAAATATATGATTGCAGATTATGTTTTTCTTTTATGTAGTTGGAGTAAAAATTACATTATTGAAAAAAAATAATTATGAAATTGATATACTTCCCAATATTAAATATGCATTTGGACTCTACAATACAACAATGATGTCCGGAACACTATCAATTGAATTCAGTTCGTTTTATTTGTTGAATCCCACCAGTGGACCACGTGAAATTCCCTCTTTTCCATCTAAACGCTTCTTCCGTTGAGTGGAACACAGCAAGTTTGGTATATTCCAACAGAGCGCACTCACAATCAATTACGCATCGAAGGATTCAAGCGACATATTTTTGTACTTCACGGCCAATCAGATTTCAATTAAAATATCGACATTATTTTGCGAGACCCAGTTGACACGACATTATTTCTCCTGTGGTGACGCGGTCCGAGGCTTTGGTTGGGAGAGGAGGAGCGAAACTGAAATATGGGGCAGTTTGGAAGCTCTGTCAAGTAAAATTTGTTGGAAGTGACGAAGATTTATTTTGTCAAAAACAGTAGAGGAACTTTGCGCTCGCGGGGAGTGGAACTACTTTGCTCTGTGGAATCAAAGAATGGGCAGATCATATATCAATGTGATGTGCAAGAAAGAAAAACACAACAACAACCTTCAATTGCACGAGAGAATGTAATATAGGGAATATGGTGACTCAAATACGAATAGAAAAAGAGTGAGATGATATTTTTATTTCAAATGTATAAAAAGTAGCGACCTCAGATAGAGAAACCTAATTGTCGACATAATTAAAACACGGGAAATATTTTGTACGCTTACGTATATTTATTATCTTAAAATGCATATTTAAAAAAATGATAAATTTGTCATTGTGTCTAGAAATGATAATGAAAGAAATATTGTCCAAAGTTCAAGTTGAAATTAACTGTAAGAATTTAAATTTTCTAACTATCCTAGTTCAGTGAATTTCTTTCAACCGTAATTCATTGTTCAGTTGAAGCTAGAGTAATAATATTCATAAATTTAAATCCCTTCTAACATGTCGAGTCATATGATACGTGAGAGGCAATATTTTCAAAATGAATAAAAAGTTATGTATGTTCTAAGGAAAATCAATTTTATAGAGATCAATAGTAGGAATCTATCACTCTATGCAATTACGAACTCGATATTCCTAAGATATTCTTTCCATCCTTCCTTCCTTTGTTCTGCCAATGATGTGCAAATTCTGCTAGGGCGGTCAGTGCTAAGGAATCTCCTCTCTGCCTCTCTCCTCTCCTTTCCTTTTCGCTCCCTCTCTCCCTATATGCTTCCTCCTCTTCAGTCACGGAGCGCCCACCGTCTCTGCCAGGCAGAACGATCTCGCAACCGACGGCGAATGTAGATTTATGCGAGAGCGTCAAACCAATATCCGCAGCTGATTTAGAGCTTCATGCTTCGAGACCTTCGCTACCGAACTCACGACTTCTACGCCGTGGGAGCTACCATCGCGCACCGAGACAAAAAGCGGACCGACGGACGGACGGAACACGTTTCTCGGGGATGCGTTGTGGTCATCACTTGGCAGCTAATGTACGTGTCCTATAACGGGAATATTCAGTAATATACAATGATACACGTGATAAGAATGGAAAACGCAAGGAAATTGCAATTACAGACAAGGTGGTCAATATAAGTATACATTTAAATGTATGTATGACTAAAAAATAATAATAATAAAACATAAAAAAGGAAGATGAGCGTATATACTACATGCTATACAGTTTTTCTATTTCCGAATATTGTAAAATAACTCTACGGATTGAATAAATAAGAATTTTTCATAGTTTAGAATATTAGTACATTTTAATGGTTTCGTACGCAATATATGGAGTTGTTTAGTTGGTTATTATATTGACATTGTAAATGGTATTTAACTTGGGAGCATATTCCTTTCAGCCAGATGGGACAAGGTTTTCATGGGATATATTTTATTTTGAAAAGTTAATTTCTCTTTTCTCCATCGTATAAAGCATTTATTTATAAGTACTGCCTGTTTCTCTTTTCCAAGTTGGAAATCACCAAATTAAGAAGAAAGCATGTTCTATTCGTATTCTCAAGAGCTCGTTAAAAGTAACTATTTCTTAATTTTGACGTTCATCGTTTGAGTCGGAAAAAGTTTAGAAGATTCTTTCCCGCAAAAAGTTTGGTAAATTTTTAAAAGACTTCATATTGGTGTCAGCATCATTAGCTGGTTATTTTATCTTTGCGAAGAAACAATAGTTGAAGAATTCCTTTCGTGTCTTATTGACACTACTACTAAAGTGAAATTCGTTTCCAATACGTTCCTACAGAACTTACAAAAACGTGTCAAACTGTGTATACAAAATCATTTTGGATAAAAAAATTATGTATTCTTACAATAAATGTTTGTTTTATGGATCTTTTACGAAATTGTACTATGTTTCATGAAGATCGTTCCTCCTTGCACACTATATTGACGAAATGAACGTATAAAACAAGTATCGAGAGCACTATTCATATTTAAGAGAAAAACTATTCGGATAGAACGAAAGAAAAACTACGAATATTTTTAAATAACAGTCTCATTTATGTTGTCGATTGTGTACATATTTCTCTTCCTTGAAGGAATAACGTTTTAAGGAATTGTTTTAATTTGTCTCAGAGACGACGTTCAATTAGAAAAGTTTTTTCACGAGAACTATCTACATCTCCCAGCTTTAAACAAGGATGAGACACAATAATCACAAACAGCTTCTGTTCATGTAACAAATTGGGGAAGAGGAGATGACAACGCTTGAAATCCCACGCAATACGTTAGTGAGCCATATGACAGACGATAAAGTAGAAGGTTGCTTCCGCAAGGATGTGAAACATGGGAGAACGTAGGAGTTGGGAAAATTTATGTACTATGAGGTATGTAATTTTCTAATTCGACACGTCATATTCCTGGAATGATGGACTCAAATGGATCAATGATATTATGAAGTGGAGACAACAGCAATAAAGAAAACGTGTTGGGAGACCTCGAACAAGATGAAGAGACGCTATTCACAGACATACGACACGGAAAACGAATTAATAAGAAGCCAGGAAAGATATGAGAAATACAAAGAACATGTCTCACAAATGGAACTAATTAGAAATATTTTGAACAAGTAACATAAAAAAGGACAGTACACGTGAACAAGAAACCTTGCAATGACAATGTTGGAGGCAAGGTGTCTAAATTAAATAGCCAAAGAAAATGAAATTTAAAAAAATGATATCCAAAGGTATGGATGGAAAATTCGATAGAGACTGCTCAACATAGAACGACATCGAAACAATTGGTAGAGACCTAAGCTCAGGAGTGGACACAAAATGCTCAGAAGAAATTATGTAATGTTTGAGAGAATATAGTTTAATTTAATTGTGTATTTAACATTAATGAAAAATAGGTTTCTCAAATGTATAAACCTTTTATGAACCATGTCGGAAAATATACGATTTTTTTTGTTCTACTGTTCACGTAACTCAACAATTCGTGTAATTTAGTGTATTTTTGCTTTATATTCCCTCCAACCTATAATATCGTCAATGTAAACCAATAGTTGATGGTAAGTAATGGTTTAATTTAAAGGATTTGTATGATCCTTCGTAGAAGATTTATTTGGACAAGAGCGTTCGTTAAAGGAGAAAGATACCGTGCAAAGAAAAGGAGTAAAGTGGGAAAAGAGAGGATGAAAAGCCATCAAATGCGTTAGATGCCGAGCGTGTCAAGCACTCGTCTACTGCATCGTAAAATCCTTTTGAGAAGAGACGACCTCCACCTGGACGAATGGCAATATGGTCCGTGTCCTCGTGATGGAAACGGTCTGAAAGTAAATGGTGTGTGAAACAAAAACCAGTATATCTCATGTGATTGTTTCATGACGAATAAAAGCGAATCGTCTATATGATGATTTTCTATTGTTACACTGATTGTTATGTGCAGTTAATATTTTTACAGACACAGGTAATACTCTTCAATTCACTAACCAGGTCTTTCTCCGGTTTTCTTTGCGGTAGAGACTGGTTTATGAAGATCTGTAAGTGAGAATATCATGAATATTTTTGTAATAATTGATCTATTTCTACTGATTTTCATAACTACTATTTTATTTGGAAATAATGAACAGATAATATTGCACATAATGGGTTTCCATTGGAAATAAAAAATAAAAATAAATAACAGGACGTATTTGGTAAGTAACATATTTTATAAAGATTAAATCTACCACTGTCTTTGGGCCTTGATAGGTATTAATAGAATGTGCTTGTTTCCGGTGAGGAAATGAGATTTTATGTGTTATTTGTGATTCTTTTATTTCTTTATTTGAGCGATAAAACTCATATTGAAGTATGACGATTTAATTATTAATAATAACACAAAACATAATTAACATTTATTCTAAAATATACTTTAAAAACACTTTAATGTAATATTACAAAACTGTTTTATGCTGATTTTGACTCATTTCCTGTGATTTGGAAAATCACAGTTTTACTATACGAATATATTGCAACAATCAGTCATTTTTTATCTCCGTCTCGTACAGCTCACATACTGTTTTGGACATGTCTATAAAGTTTTGAGCTTCTTAAAAACACCTGTAGTTACGTCGGTCTGAGACGCATTGGATTTCTTCAGCCTTCTCCTTTCAAAAATCGTTTCTGATTTCACGGATCTCCCGACGAACGATCATTTTAGCATATCAAAACATCTCCGTTTTCATCGCACCCTGCGGTCTCTGTCGCATATCCTGGAATTTCTTTTGATCCATCAAGGCATGGATTTTATCCTCGTCTTTTGTACACCAGGTTGGGTGACATCTACACAATGCCCATAACGGACTCGTATTTCTCACGCAGACACTGAATGTTGTACGGTATTGGTTCGGGTCGTATTCTATTTTGAACATTATTTCTTCACATATTTGATGGATATCTTTTCGCAAATGTAGGCACGTTGCCAGATCTTTGACTCTTGACAAGAAGGCCGCATCCGAATCTGAACGGGAGAGTAGCTATGGTCTTCGTTTCTCTAGAACGGACCCTTTTTGCTAGGTATGTATTCAATATGCGAAGACCAGGACACAAACGATTGCGCAGATGATGACCGAGTACAAGCATGTTTGACTTGGGAGACCTTCCTAGTACCAACAGTCACCGATATTTTGTCCAGCTTCACAACTCAGACTAATAATGTTACGTGAAGGTGGTGATCCACGGAAGACAGAATTGAAAAGAGATAAAAATATAATAAAATACATTCTCTCTCCACCAGAACTCATGTAGCGTGTAATTACTACTTTCCGACAAAAATAGTTTCGTGAAATCTATCTAATTTGTTGTTATCATTACCACTTTTCTGATCATTTTCCATTTCTTCTTTGAGGTAAGCATTAAAATTGAAAAATTTTCTTCCATTCATTAAATTGTATAAAAAGCGAAACATGTATTTTTAACCATTCTTTCTGTCTTTTAAGAAGAGCAAGCTACAAAATAACGACTTTTAAAATCGATGATCCCATGCAGATATCTTTCATATGTGACAAATTGTGGATGATTAACTGAAGTGTTGAAATTGAATTGAACGTGACAGCAACACCTTATATAATATATGACAGAGGCTGCGGCACGTAATTGCATTCTCTATCTTATTGTTGATACTGACGTTACAAAAAACTCTGAGAATGTATTTTTCTTTCTAAGAAACATCAACCTTCTTATGAATAACTGGTCTCATAAGTCGTATGTCGCATCTGCTGATGTAAGAGGAGGGTAACTGTTCGTGTGTACGTAACTTAGAAAGGAGCAGAAGTTTGTAAAAGAAGAAATATTAAAACGGGAAAGTCGTAATTTTGCAAAACTATCTCAGCTAATGACACTTCGGACGGAAAAAGCTCGTAAAGTGTTCTTTTGCAATAAGTTTTAATTTCGTTCGGAAACGGTAACTTCCAGTCGCCAATATCTTTGCCAAGAAACAATCTTGGCGTGAGTTCAAATGGCACAGTACATACTGTTACGTTTTGAAAAGAAAGTGGGTTCTTAATTATAATGCAGAGGTGGGTTCTGGTAACTTATGTTTAATTGGATAAATAGCAGGTCTGTATGAATGAGGAATAGTCAAATAACAAAACTTTCTAGCAATTAGTAAGTAGATTACTCATCAAGTTATATCACTTATACATTAAGACTAAAATCCTTACTCAATGCACACTAACACTGTATCTACAATATCGCCCAAAGCGCACCTTTGCTGATCGCGTGTTGTAATGAAACTTGAAGTCCGCTCGAATCTTTGCGAACTTACTAAGTGACCAGTTCTCTCTCTTATGGTGTATTTAATAGTTTTGACAATGATAATAGCACGTGCTCTCTCTTCAGATGTTGATGGTGCAGTCGGATCCACCCAATTCTATCCACAAATATCTCTACTTTTCTACCAGCAGGTTCTGTTAGGAAATTTGCGACGAATTACGTAATGTTAATGAGAACAATGCTTAAACATTCCTCGCGTCACTGAACACTCCGTGAAATAGAGTGAGAAATTGAAATCCTTTTGTCTTTGCTTGGAATATCTGAGATATCACTCGACAAAATATTCGCTAAATGAGTGTACTACTCGTAAAATATCTATGACGATATGCTAATTACTCTTATAACAACGAATTAGTGAGAAAATTCTGTTTACAGAGATGTTCGCGTACGGCGAACCCTCGTCTAAGTGGTCTCTAGCCTTCTCATTTAAGTAATAGATTTCTACTCCTCATACTACTACATACTGGCTAATAGAAGAATCCGATGAAGGGTGAATTTCAAGAGAGAGACATTAAAAAGTGACATAACCCTGGGTAATGTCTTTGTGATCTGGTACCGGGTGTAGAATAATATAAATAAAATAAAATAAAATTACAAGAATAGGACAAAAGAAAAAAGACTGTAATCTGCAAACGCTTCGGATATATTATATCCATCCTCAGGGCTTCTTGCAATATTTATACAATTTATTATGATGCAGTAAGTAAGCAGGATGTGTCTGGTGTATAGGTTGGTGATGTGAATGAATGATGTTTATGTTGTAGATATATGGTAACAAACCCTGAGGATGGATATAATATATCCGAAACGTTGATGAGTTATGTAGTGGTTTACTTTTATTTTGATCTATTTCTCAAGATAATACTCCAGTAATATCAAAGGTCAAGAACTAGATAACGATAAAGAATACTACATACTTGCTAATAATAAGACCGTGCTAATAGGTGCAATAGTGATAGAAATGGCACACAGGAGACATGAGTTACAGTGTTTCATGAAATAAAATTTGAAAACTAGATAAGTGACTTAAACGATGGACAGAGTAAAAATATATTCTGATTCAGAAAAAGGAATCGGAAGAAGTATGTAGCAATTATCGATCTAATGCGATCATCAGACACGCTACGAAAATCGTACTTTCAATTATCCACGGTTTCCCGAAACGTATCTACTTCCTGAGCAAGCAAGGTTACTATCTACTAGAGACCAGCTAATTAGTATCAGACAATTAATAGAAATATGCTATGAATATTGGGTCCCTGCCATTTTATGCTTCATGGACTACATCAAGGCATTTGATTCCATTAGATGGAGCAAGCTATGAACCAACTTCCATGAAATAGGAGTACCGGAGTATTTGATTTACTTTTTAAAAAATCCTATGTAACAACAACTCAGTATATGTAAACCTCAAGCAAAAAAAATTCAAGACGCTTTAAAACTAGGGAGTTAGATAATGATGTATTTTGTTCCCGATATTGTTTAATATCTACGGCAGACAATATAGACTTGGAGAGAAGAACGGCAAAAACACCTCCCATCTAAGATGTATAGATGACAGGATTCTGCTGGCTAGCTCAGAGGACGAAATGGCCGAATATTTGAACGAGTACAACGGGTAAGCAAACAATGTAGATTGAGAATCAATAAATGAAAGTTCTCACTGATGGTTATTGACCGAAAGTCTCAACTTCCTGAAAAAGTTATCTTAATTCCGAGTATAGACTGCAAAGATGACGTAATCTGTTTTGGGGCAAAGATTTCCTATCAGGAGGATTTACACTTGAGGGATCAAGAGGAGGCTAGACATAGCTAGAACACCTTCCTAAGAAAACCACAAGGCGCCTCGTGGAATCTCTGATCTTCCCTGTTGCAAAGTATGTCTGTGAATCGTGACCACTTAAAAACACTTAACCGTATTAAAGTTTTTGAAAAAAAAAAGTGTCATTGAAGAATGCCTGGAATATCTTACACAGCACATGGCACAAATGTGCTTCTTCAAGACTTAGAAGTCCAATCCAACCAACGTCTTCTACCCAGAATTTAAAGACAGCCCGACAAATTCTTTGGTCGCTAGACGAGACGGTCAAGAAAAATTGATATACAGGATGAGGCACCAGGAAAGAGAGGAAGAGGCAGACCACCAATGAGATTTATTGATGCGATTAAGATAAACGCCAACCTGTCCTTGGAGGATACCAAGAGAGAAGTAGAAGATCAAGGAAGACTGCGCACACTTCAGTACCACATGAGGTCACGACTTTCGGAAGCGAGCTCTAGCACCAAACAAAGGATGGGTATGACACTAGGGCTATCTCGTGCTTACATTTTCCACAGCAACGTTACTCTACTCCATTTATTCACATTCCATTACAGAGCCAATCAGATTTGATCTCTTTTGATGGTTGTTCCCTCAGAGGTGATTGATTGGTGTTATTGAGCGCCTTATCAATGTCTGTAAATGTCCTTTAAGAAATTAACTACAATCCTCATGTGCTTCAAGTACGTTGAACAATTATCTTTAACTGACTCCTAACTACCTCGAACTTAAATTTGTGCCAAAATTACATCAATCCTAATGAAAGTTATAATATCTAGTATGCGAATAATATATGCGTAATCGAAATACCTAGTAATCGAAAATTTCATAGAAATATCGCTTCTCGGACATAAAGCTCACTTAGATGGATGTCTTAACTGATTTTGTATATTCTTTTTATTTGGCTCACTCCTGAAGTATTTCATTACAATAATTTACGAACCCTGTTTACTTATTTTTGATAAGTCGTATTCTATGTGAAATAGTGACTTGGTATTTCTAATTTTAAGGAGTAAATGAAGTTTGGCTGTTACTTGACGACAATTGCAACAAAACTGAATAATTTTGACGAATGGAATATTTCGAAAGGTAAACCTATTTTCTAATAACCCATCATGGCCTTGGATGTTCTTCGGTTTTCTTTGGGGTTGTGGCGGATTTTAAATTGGAGTGAATGTCATTAATATTTTCCCTATTATTTATCTTGAATTTTACTGCACTCTGAATTCATTTTTTAATAATAAATTGATAATAGTTTTTTTTATTAAATAATTTATTTCATAAAAATTAAACCCACCACTACACTTCGACCGTTGATCGGAATTGGTGGGATGGTTCCTTGTTTGTTTATTCTATTTCCCCCACGTAGTCATACGCAGTTCGCAACTGCTTTTTTGACAATAGAGTTTATTTATTTATTGTGCATATCAAACTCACAGAAGTTTTTAAAGAAAATCTTATTTTAGTAAAAATGTTTCGATTTGAAACATAAATATTTTTATTATTATTTTATCTAGCACAATTTGTAACATCTTTAAGGGGCGACCCGTGGCGTAGTGCCTAATGCGCTCGCCTTCTACCTCTGGGGACGCCGGCTCAAACCCGATACGATCCAAGCAGAACCCGAGGTTTCTCGGGGCTCCTCCGCTTCCCCTGCCTATCATTTCACCACAACATTCACTCACAATCATTCACCCCCATTTCATTCATAATCACCGCTTAAAGGGCGGCGCGGCGGGAAGGGCATCCGGCACCCCAGCATTCCCCAGCTATAATTAACGAAGCATCATATCCATCCCCATTCGCCGACCCCACATAAATTGGGAATAATAAGGCTAGAAAGTTATTATTATATTATATTATTATAATTTGTAACATCTTTATTTACGAATGTCCATATATCTTTATTAAAATGTCTTTTAAGAACGTCTTTTACAGATGTTCTAGGTTTAAGATTAACTTCGGTTTTTTATTATTCGATTATAGCTTTACACAATGGTAGAGTTGATATTTTCAGTCCGGTCAGATCTTTTGGAAAAGGAAACGAGTATTTTAATGCCATTTCTTTCTTCTATCGGTGGAATTCTGTGCAAAATACATTATTTACAACAACGACAGAATTGATGTATGAATGAATGAAAACGAGACAATTGGGTTCCAATTATTGTTCTCTCATCTCGATCTCTCACGTGAAATCTATTTGTCGACAGGATTTTACTTTCCATTCAGCTACTTTTTCATCAACAAACGATTTGTTATCGGATAAAAATGGTGTCTTTTCCTGCAATGAAATTAAAAATGAATGATGGATTGATAAGGTATTTTCCTCTTCACATCAATCGTTTTTATTCGGTGTTATCGAAAAACGTCATATTTAATCGGATAAAGCACAGCACTGTACGGAGATTTTCTTATTTCTATAAACAAATTATTAATATGATGGGTGTGAAATATAGTAAATATATACGATGCTATCAGATCGTTGTTTGTATAAATGTGTATTAAATTGCATGTGTGCATTGAAAACTAAGATACTGATTAAACTAAACTGACTCCAGAAAACTAAAATCTGTTTCCAAGAAATAATCCACGAAATTCAAAATAACAAATAAAAACATTTTCATCGATGTAATATTTGTTATGGTTATTCAAAAGGGTCTTTTCTCGACAACAGAGAGAAATAATTCAATGGATCTGGAGTAACTAGATTGAATTACACTTAAGATGAGGGAGCATTAGCACTAGCGTAACTTCTAAAACTATAGATCATTTAAACGTTTGGAAGCCATCTCTACTGTTACTGCTTGTTAGTAAAAGTATAGAAATTGTTATACAGTAGTTGGATTTGAAACACTCCACAATAGGAATTCCAATAATAATATTACTATAAAGGCAATATTTGCATAAGGTTTACGTATAGTATGTAAAGGTAATGTATTACTACTTAATAATTTTAGAAATCAAAGGTACTAATACAGGTGTTCGAACACGTATTTTCGTTTTTGTAAGTACTTAGAAATTTTAAAGATTGCCTTTTATTATTCTCTCTTCTTAATTATTTATTTAATGTCGCTTTTTAACATCACACATCATCAGTGAACACAGGAAATATTTGTTATATGACTTAAATGGTTATTACATTGAATGAAAAGAAATCACTGAATACGAATGATTTAATTGTTAAATGAAATAAAAAATAGTCACTAACAACAAAGACAATAACAGAATACGTATTGAAAAAAAAAAAAATTACTTCTTCTCTGTCTTTATCGAAATGACTCAAATTACTTGAAATCTACTAAATAATGATAGAAAAATTGTTTAGTTGAACTAATTAACCGGTTCCTGGGAGTTTCAGTCAGTTTCTTCCTTTCGTTTCACTCACTTCCACAAAGGTTTTTCGATTGAATATCGGAAGATGATTTGAAATAACAGGTATCACATAGAATATACTTTGAACATTTGTATTTTATGAAATTAATGTACAATTATGGTTACAATCTCATCCTATTCACGCCCACTACTGAAATACACGTTCAATAAACTGCCAGTATCCCAAAGTTTTTTTGACAAAAAACTGCTTGAATTTTTATTCTAGAGTGAGTAAATAATATACAAGCGCACGGCCTTTTCGAAGCTGTTTCGCGCAGTTTTTCCAAACATCTATCTCATGGCGTATCAACAGGTCTTAAAGATCTATCTCATGGTGTATTTATTATTATTATTATTATTATTATTAATGAAAAACTATTCTCACCAGAGACTCTCATACTCTGAAAGTTTCATATTTGTTATGAGGTTAAAATATAAATACCACCGTCAGTATGATTCGTAAGCTAACATTATTGAAACAAAGTGAATTATTTAAAAATTAGGAAACAAAAATCTCTAAACCAAAATGAAACAGACGTTGCTGTTGTGAAAAAGGCGCCTCTGAATTGAGGCGCTATTAAGTACCGGTGTACAAAATAAATTTATTTTTCTTGAGAAAATAGGAGAACAGCTATTAGAACGAGAGAAACACAGGTGAACACTCTTCGTGGTGGTCGTTTCATTCTCGGTAATTAGAGAAAATTACTCAATTTACATTCACGCAGGTCATTTCGACTGCGTGGCAGCCTCGTGTGAAGCGAGCGTTAGTTATGGAAAGTAAAACAGAAAGAAAACGCAGAAAACAAGCGGAATAAACGTAAAGAATGAAGAAATAAATGTGGAAGAGGCGGAGGAAAGGAATAAAAAGTTCATATCTGCCAAGACGCCTGTGCACACGTTGAGTCGACATCTCTTGGTTCCTGGGTCTCATTCTTAAGAACGCCGCGAAATGCCTGCCACAACGTTCAGAAATTCTCGTTTTGTGCTGATGTCAAATGCTTTCATGTCCAAAGTACGGATACTTTTGGGATGATCTCAAGCCGAAATATGAGTTTCATCCGTTGACTGCGGTCTCCACTGTTTCCAAAGAAGAGAATTTATTTCATCAGATGAGGATGCAGACCGTAAACTAACAAGAGTATACTTTAACGTCAGATATTAATGTGACTTTTTTTCTCTATGCATTTCGAATGAGAAGATATAGACAAGAGGTAAGTATGAATTAAACTTTTCCCTTACGTAGGAGAGACTTGTATTTAAAATGAAAGCTTTCAGTTATGAAGCGTATTAATACAAACTAAAACAAATATTTATTTTTGTATTGAGAAAGAAGGTAGTAATGGATTCCGCTCTCTCTCATTGCAGTTCTTTTATACTTGGGGAAAATATGGTAAGGACTGAAATATGCTAGTTGAAAATATGTGAATAATTCACATACAATTACAAAATGAAAAGGGATGGTGCGCATCAACTGCGCAGAAAAAATGCCTCAAATGTGCACAGTACCCAAGAGGAAACTCGAAAGGTTTCATTAACTACGCAAAGACCGAGGCAGTAGAAGGAAATTATCTGTTAAACATCTCCTCTCATAACATGCAATGGTATGTGGTTGTGTACAGCGAATACTATAATCGTGAAATATTACAATAAAAGTACTGACCCATACTCATCGAAACGTTTATTATTGTTGAAATTGTGTAGATGTATTGGTTTCATGATGATAGTGTAAATATTTAAATAAATATACATATTATAGAAATTTAAAGACTTAAGTAATCTTCAACCTTATGGATAACTAATTGATATTATTTCCGAATGGTAAAGAACATGCATTGATAAATATACGATTCTAAGAATCCATGTCTTAAAGAAGATCGTCTTTCTGCGTAATTGACGAAAACCCTTCTACATGACCCAGGAAGTTCTGCGCAGTTAATGCCTGCCCACACACATACAAGCTAGCGGTGCAAAACCATTGCACAAACTTTCTCATATACGTTTCTCAGTCTGGACTATACAGCTGCATTAAAGCATTCTATTAGGAGAGCGATAATTTTCACATGTTACTCTCTATTTTAATCGTCTTCATAAAACACAATTTAAAAAATTTATTTAATAAATATTTTACTAGCATTTATATAAAGGAATCTCTAATATACAAATTCTGTTTTTTCGTTTCTTGGGGAGATAAGATCAGCAAGAATTATATTCTATTTCAAAAGAGATATTTATTAAGAAATATAAAGATAAACAGGATATTATTAACGCGAGAACGTCAGAATACCATAAGTATTCTTATAAAATTTAATTAGGAACTACAGAGTTAATTTCTTTGCAATTTGAAATTTCAAAATTATATTAATAAACACTAATCGTATCTATTAATTATTTCGGTTTAATGGGTGATACTATTTGTTTTATTTACGTCCTTTTATTTCGCTACGCTCCATATATATCTCGTCAAAGAATTCTGTAAGTGTTAAAATATATTTTTACAATAATAGTATTTTTAACGATAGAAACTACTATAAAGCATTGTACCAAATATCATGAAAAATTAATAAAAATATTTATCAAACATTACCTTAAAAACAAAACGAAAACACGTAGCCAAATTAATTATTAAAATCGATAAGAAATAATATAAAATAACATCCTCACGCATCAAATAATATATACAAAAATTAAATATGACACAGCATGCACCAATTCACAAGAAAATCCAACAAAAGGAGCAGTGGACACATCTGATACGTAAGCTTACGCAGCAAAATAATGCAGCGTCACCGGATGTGAGGTTACGACAAGCGCGTAGAGGTCGCGTAGGTGGACGATTCACGATACCAAGGAAAACATAAGATGCAGACATTCCTCTGTTCTCCTTTTCAAAGTAACATATAAAAATGACACATCTAC
>NNCF01127128.1:375228-421357 GCA_002313205.1 Laupala kohalensis | reverse complement strand
TTAACTAAAAATGCATGTAATAGTGTAATGAACAATAAATAACATTTTAGTCGGGCTCAAAGCCATAAAATTAACACATTACTATGTATGCATACTGATTCTATTTAAGTTCAGAAAATTTAAGCAAAATCGTTGACCAAAAAATTCAAAAATTTATATTGACCTTCATGTGAAGTGCCCTTTGTGTTCAAGTAAAATGAACATTGAAAGCACGTGCATATATCAGAAGTCAATTCTACCCTAAATACGAAAAATGAAAACAAAATATTTTTCCGTTCGGATTGTTGCGCACAGACAGACGGTCGGACCGGACGGACGTCCAACCAAAAACCACTTTTTCGGAATCAGGGGTCTCCAAAACGGATATTTCCGCAAAAATCTCGTTTTCGATTTTTTTCTCGATTACAATACTTTCTATATACTATATATATGAGAAAGTAAAAGGATTGCGATAAAGTAGAAGTGTTATTTCTATCCAAAACTACAATTAAAAGCAATTTATAAAGGATTATGATGAAGTAGAAATGTTATTCCTATCCAAGAGTACAATATTTTCTTCATGATGTACGGCTGAAACCCGTATAGTTATGAACAGTTATATTAGAATGATTGTGTCATGAATTCTAATGAGAAACGGTAGAAATGTCTAACATACATTTGTCTGATGAACGTTTGTGGAGTGCAATTTGGAAATTGGAAGCGGTGTGCGGAGGAGAAATGCAAATGTAAGAGGTATCTTTGTTCACCCGGTGCAATCCATATGCCAAGAGAACCTACATATGCGAACTTTTTCCGCACACGTTGTAATGAGCAGGAGTACATGTTAAGTCGACGAGTGAGCAGTAAATGAGTCCTTTTTCTCCCTTCGAAGTGATTCTTTGGTGGCAACTGTCAACTCACAGATAGCAGGATACCATTTACCCAGAGTCTGATTTTTTTGCTAGCAATGGCATCGGAAAAATTAACAATCTGCTAAAAAATGATTGTTGAAGTAAAAATTTAGGATTAAAATATTGCATATAAGAATTCCGCTGTCGATACTAAATTTGCACAGAACCTAACTAATAAATGATACATAAGGTATACAAATATTTAATGAACTGTGTAATCAACTGTGACGTCACACGTTGACGCACGACGTGTGGCAACACACACACACACACAAACACGTTTCGACTGCAGACGTTCATTGTCATGGACTTGTCATCTGGATTTCAAGCAGAAGACTTTTCTCCAAATTTTCCTCAGCTAGGAACAACGCATCTCTCGTTAGCCTCATCACAATTAATCGGCCCAAGAGACAATTTTATGGTAAAGCAACCACGCACTCATGTGCTGCATGGTTTCGGCAACATACTACTAGTCCTTCCACATCAACTAAACTAATGAATCTAATCATCAACCACATCAATTCAGCCGTCACATCACGGCTGTACAACGAGACACCTGGATAATCAAATGAACATTTCACCCCTTCAACTCATTCAGATTTCATTGAGCACACAGCCACTCAATTTTGTATCATTTAAATTCTTCCTCAATTGAATAGTTTATTTTGCTATTTGAAATTTCATATTATTAGATTATTCTGTTGGTACTTCTATCTCTCAAATCCCATCTCATCCATCTACATTTTTGGTCCTTCAAAACCTTATCACGACACCCAAATGTACCTAAATTCTCCCTCAATTTCGGTACAAGCGTGGCACAAAAATTATCGAAAATGTCCGCTAAGAAAGGATTTTACGAAATAAAAGGGTAAAGATGTGAAATGGGTTATTGATGGTTTCTTAAAACTTTCTCTGAATTGCATCAGTGAAAATAAGGAATTGAGGGTACGCAACTATTCTATCAAACCTCGAACATTAATGGATAAAATTCTCATTGGATATCAAAGGGAAAGTGAGAAAGAATATAGTCGCAGACATATTACAAAATTCAAGTAAGCGATGCCGCGGGGACTCAGCATTCAATAACTGCAATTCAATAAAAATTTAGCTACCTATTTCTACATGGCACAGTATGTTTCTTCTGACCTCAAATGACAACAAAAACATATTTCTTATGAAGAGAGTTTCTGCTCTGTTATTCACTGCAGTAATAGACCCGCGATCTAGGAGAGGTAAATGGAAATGCATTTTTAAACAAGTGTCAGAGATAGATCATCCTCCCGCACCTCGGATAGGTGGGAAACTAAATAATGTAGTGAACTTTTGAGCCCCACAAGCAAATGATGTAATAACACGCATAAGTTTCAATATTCAGATAGACTGTAAAACTGACGTATGCAGGTGTAATAAGATCCATCGCACCTGTTCATTACAGCATGGAAAGTCTATAAATTGCAACTGATAGCTAGAGCTGCCAGGTCAAGTTTGTATCCATCCAATACCAATATAAGTTTCCTTGTATGTTCGCGATTACAACCATGACTTCTAAGACCTTCTATGACCTTGGATTCTCGCATTATATCCATAACGAGTTAGAAGAAAAGAAATAAATTTGAATTTTAATAGAAGATAAGACTTTTACAATACATTATCTGCCCCTCATCCATAAAAAGTAAGCAAATTATACAAAAGTTTCTCCAATAACAATGTTGGCTGTTATAAATGAAAATACAGCTCATTCCAGAGGTGACCTTTCTGCAAAACTCACCCATTATTTTGCAGGACAATGTTCGTGTGTGTGTGCAGACTGGGGAGATGGGAAGTGTTGTACCATACTCCGCGGACGTAACACCTTGTGACTACGACTAGATTCCCAAGATGAAGGAACCAATGTCAGGAATTCGCTTCAGACTGTTCCCGAGATTCTTCAGGCAAATAGCTTCATTTGAACTGACAACACAACAGGCACTGCTTGTGATATATTTGGACTATAACTTCCATATTGCTGACAACGAATAATACACAATGCTGCTGATTACTTTGAAGGGCTGCATAACCTTCATATATCTATATCTAAGCACATATCTATTTTGTATCAGTTGTAAATAATTAGTTACAACTGTTAAAAGTTCCCAGTAACGTAACTGCTTCCATCATCAGTGAGAGATCCTCGTTTTTGAACCGACAACTTCCCATGAATATCCATCTCAAAATAGTACCAAAATTACAATGTGTTCACTTTTACATCGAGTGATGAGTCTCGTAGAAGAGCCACAACGAATGCACATAGTACCTGCAATATCTGACTGCTTAAACGAGTGAATGTTCATCGGCTTCCTAGCGGTTTTTAATGCAAGCGATGAAGGAGAGGTGCATTATCTCCCCCAAGAGGAAGAGCATTCCCCAACGTCCTTTGGAGGTGGACAATTAAAAATAAAAGGCTAAATTTCTTTCTCTTCCGGTTTCGTAGACGTTGTCCCTTGATTGCTGCTTCATTACCACAAATTAAGCTACAAATTAGAGAAGTTCTTTTTTACAGACACCATCAATTACTACCAACATAACGACATTGTAGGAGAAGAAAACCTTTTAAACCGAAAAAGCTTAGATTTATTTCCTCAACTTCAGAGAATGCTTGAAAAGGAATTATATTTACATATTACGGAATATAACTGAGTAAACAACATTTCACTGTGAATATTTCCCCTAATACACAGTCGTACCTCAAAAGGAGAGCATAATTAATTATCAGTGTCTGTTGATGATCTCTATGACTGCTGCAATTTGTGTTTGTGCTGCAAATGTTTCAAGGTTATGCAGTTCTTCAATGTAGTAAAATCATTTTTCCTACTTCAACAATTAAGAGGTTTGAAAAATTAATCAGAATATTTGATAAGTTCTCAACAAAGAGAATCATATATTCTTTTCAAAATTAAAGTTTATTATCATCAAAAAATTTAGAAGATATGGTTAATCAAATACAATGCTCAGATTGTACTTTTAAATATATTTTTCTCCGAAGAATATATTAACATTAAGTGGTATAGGCATGATGTGAGGTATCTTCTTTTGTTAATTCGTTTTCTTTTTTAAAAATACGATATGTAATTCTTCGGCGACGTAATTTAGGGATGAATCATTAATAGATGTGTCTGCAGGTAAGAAAATACTAACTTTACCAAATGATAATGACTAAACATGTTTAATTTGAGAAACAAATTATTTATTCTTAATTTGATATCTTACACCGCGTATTCAAAAAGTTCCAGGACTGCCGCCCTGACAATAGTACAGGTGGCACCATTACTGCGGAATAAATTGTATTACATAGGAACGACTCAAGGCGATACCGAGACTTAGTTTTATTCAATTCGGACAGGTTCTATCCTGTAGGTGGCCATTCTTGTAAAGTGTTTCAGTGTGCTCGTGTCATCATATCAGTATGAAGCAACGAACAAACATCAAATTTCATTTTATATTGAGCAAATTGCCCACAGAATCGTATGAAATGATTTAGGCTGTTCATGGTGAAGATGCAATGAGTAGTTCGCGAGCGTTTGAGTGGTTCTCGAGGTTCAGAGTTGGAAGACAATCAATGGAAAATGATGAGAGATCACGTCGTCCGCGTTCAAACCGGAATGATGAAAATGTGGAAAAGGAACAACATTTAGTGAGGTTAGACCGCCGAATGACGATATAAATGATTGCGGATTCACTCAATTTGAGCGTGGGATTAGTTTTCACAATGATGGCAGAATATTGCAAAAAAGAAAACTGTGTGCGCGCTTCGTGCAGCATTCGCTCACTCAGGAGCAAAAAGAGCATCGGGAGTTTGCCTGCGAAGAGTTGGTTTTCATGGTCGATCAAACTCCAAAATGCCTGCATCACATTGTCACAGGAGACGAGACATGGTGTCTAGAGTACTATCCGGAGACAAAACCCAAGAGTGCTGAATGGACGAACCCGGAAAAGAAGCAGCCGATGAAACTTCATGCTTGCAAATCAAAGACGAAAACAATGCTGATCACCTTTTTCGACAGGCGGCTTCTCATTCTCAGAGAGTTACTTCGTCAAGGTTCCACTGTTACTGGGACATTCGCTGTTGCAGAGACGTTTTGGATCGACTTTTGCGGCGTGTGAGGCAAAAATTGTTGAACAGTAACGAGTGGTGGTTGTTGCACAACAATGCACCGGCTCACAAGTCCATTATTTTAAGGGAATTTATGACAAAACGACACGTTTCCAGCATCAACCACCCTGCGTACTCACCTGATCTGTCCCCGCAGACTATTTATTTTTTGTTTCCTGAACTCAAGTTGAAGTTGAAGGGGTATCGATTCACTTCAGTAGAGACGATTGAAGCGGCGGTGACAACGCAACTGAACAGTATTCCAGTACAGGCGTTACAGAAGGCGATGATGGAGCTGAAGATTCGTGCTCGGGGCTGTATCGAATCGGAGGGAGACTAAGTAGAAGCCTGATAATAAATATAAGTAATTTCTTTGTTTTATTTGATCTGTGCGTGTCCAGACGTGGACTTCTTGAATACAATGTGTATATCTTTAGATGTGTTAAGGTTCAGTCCAATTGCCCTGTTCTTCGATCTAAGTGATGTTTTTGAAAATCACTCACGGAAAGGCTTACTCTGTTGCAGTATGCGTACCGACCTTATTTCGGATCAAAGAGCCCGGAATGTGAGCTGAATATAATGCGGTCCTCGTTTCTCGGGTAAAATTCGAAAATTCTTGATGTTTTGTTAATGTATTTATTAAAATCTTTAGCAGAAACCCCCTTTGATGTGATGGCGAAGGAGTGATGCTAGGAATCTGAAGATACGGAACAGATATTCATCTGAAGCCAAAAAATATCTTATAATTTTCTTAGTTCTGTTACGAACCCCCTATCCCCATTTCTTTCGGTAACGTCGAACGGATATACTGCGTCAACTCTTTCGTTGTCGCTTGCGGGGTTAACAATTATATCATAATGCAGTTTCTTTGTCTGTTGTATTCTCTTTGTATATTGTTTAGTTGGTTTTATTGAAGTCGGAAATGACAAAACTAATATTTTACTCTAGCGTCTTCCTTTATTTCATGCTCTTAAACACAAGAAAGTTATTGTATTAGTGCTCTATTATTTTGACAAATTAAAAATTAATTTAGAAATGTTGTTAAGAAACTTGCTCTTTTATGTTTTTTTAATTTGTCTAGCTTCATCGCAATATGTATGTGTCATTACAAAAGATTCCTTCTCTATTTTCGCAGGAAATCACATTTAAAACTAGTCTAGTTCTAGGACACAAACGAGCATACACGAGGTAGGAGTCATATATGCGTACAATAGAAAGCCATTTCTTTCAACTTATAACACGGTTTAATCTTCGTACACTATGTACACGTCTGAACAATATGTCACTTGGACAATCCGTAAAAAAAGAAGCTGTACGTCAATTTCTCCCAGTTGTTGAAGCTTGTTGTCTTGAAAAAAATAAACGGAATGGAGTTGGGTCGAAGAGAACATGTTTTTCTTAAAACCAAAATAAAGTTATCCATGAAAATAGTTTTTCAATTAATTCATATATATCTAATTTAACACAAGTATTGATATATTTTTGTGAGCTTTTGTCATCGCACAACATTAACATTCGGAAAATATATCTAAAACGTTGGTTGTTTTACAAAGCTGAGTATATACGACGATATGGCGACGCTACTAATTGGAGTAGAAATGTTCCCTGAATGAATTCATCTCGTTAACATTTCAATGTTGTATGCTATTCCATGCAGAAATACTGCGATGTAATTAATGAGTACTGAATGAACACGCAAGAGAGAATATCTCGAGAAAGGTGTAGCTACATTAATTTGCACTATTACCATTAAGCGAATTTCTTGGAGTCTCTCTCATGAAAGGTATGAAACTGGGAAATTGTGATGAAAATATGTAGTTGTAACTTCTTTTGCTCCATCAGATTTGTCATTCTTTTCTATTTAATCTCATTCTGTATCTATGTAGGTCATAAGTCACAAAAAGGCAACGTAATTATATAGACTGTTTTCTAAAATGACATGCGCATAAACGGCATTGAAAATGATTCTGAAATGTACATCTCTTCTTACTAATAAATGATCTCACTAAGAAGTATCTTGAAGGATGAGTTTTAGAAAAATTAGAATTTCCATTAATGTTCATACACAGGTTTGTCGATAAGTTACTGTTATGTACTGTACTGTAATTTGATTTTCATAGCCTTCAATGACTTTCATAAAATATTCTAATTTACAATTGAATATTCAGATCTCAGCAGCAGAATTAAGTTCCTTGATTTGAAAGTTATCATTGTGAATATAATCACAGATCGGTACAGGAAAAATTGTGATACTGGAGTTTTTTATACTTTAAATCACATCACCCCATGAAACAAAAAGTAGCTTGGTTTACTATTTGGTTGACATATTAAGTTTAATGTTGTATATTGAATTATGATGTAATATATTTGTAAATCTGGTTCCAACACATGAGTCGAAACGTTAGCTGAATGTAACTGTTGTATTGAACCAACCCCAAAATTTATTTCTTCCTGATGGTCACTATCCATTTTATTGGATTACAAATATTACGATAAGCAGTTATATATGATATGATAGTATTAACCTTATATAATGGTTGAATACAGTGTACGTTTATTAAAGGCTTGTATTGTATTTGGTACCTCAGTCTATTCCGAGTGAAATTGTCTGCATGTGCCTGGTGACTTGATATTTTTCATAATTTTTCAATGGAAGTTAGAAATTAACTTAACAATGCGAAGAACGATTTTTTTTCACTACATCACATTGTTAACTAATTCCAAACTTTGAATTTAATTAATTTGATACAAATTAAAGAATTTAACTAAGTTATTATTAAATTAAAATAATTCAATTATTAAATTGAAATGGTTAAATGTACTAAATTAAAAGAATTAAAAATTAAAAAATTAATATTAACATCAAATGAAATATATTTTCTGTAGATTATATTGAAAGATGTTTTACAAAATGGTAACCGAGAATGGAATGAATTCATTAGTTCAGGATTCTTATGAATTCTGAATAATAAAATCTCGAAATATTTGTACATTTTGATTTTCCAATATGAAACAAAACGTTAAACCGTCAAACATTTTTGCAAAATGCTCATCGATAAAATGAAAGAAAACCTAATGAAAAAGTACAAAAAACCATTATGTCACGCATTTCCCACCTACGTAAAGAGTGGGTGTATCTAAGAATAAAACGTTTCAGACGGGATTTTGTTGAGATAACATTAAACAGCCGTTGACAGAAGAGACATGAATAGAAATCCTTGGGATCACCGAAGGACAAATAGGTGGATCAAACTTCAGACGTACAATGGGGGTTCGTTGCCAGAGTTCCTTCAGGATTGAGAGTACTTTATCGATGTGTCGTAATCCGTAAAAAAGAGTTGAAGCATCATTGACTTCACTACATTTGGAAAGTTGGTAGACCAGGAAAAAGAACAAAAATACCTTATAGAATTTATATTCTAACACTTCTTCTGTTCTTCGGATTTTTCCGTGAAGGTTGAATGTGTCTTCAATAGGAAGGACTCACTATGTCTTTTATATGACTGAACAAAGACGGAAACTTGGGTGCCCGGACAAAGTAAATATTAAAATAATTTCTATGCTTTTTATGAATAAATACGGATTATATTAATGTAAAATAACAATCCCTTTAAGTTTAATAATTAAATACTAATTTATATTATAAACTAATAAAATTTAACGACCTTTTATAGACAATAACCATCCAGGGTTTTGACCATCAACAGGTGTTTATATAAATGAGGTAGTTTCCTAGTAACGTTAATAATTACACTAATTTTAGATATATTTTTTCATTCCGTAACTTTTAAATAACGATATAAACCTTAAGGTAATCACTTTCCAGGATTTCCTCTATGTTACTCTTCCTGCATCAATAATAAACTTAACTGTCAGAAGACTAGTTGCGAACAGCGTGTCTCCGGAAACAAACAAAGGACCATCCCCTCCCTTCTAATCAAGAGCCCTAGGGCAGTGACGGAATTAATATTTATAAAAAATTATTTAACAAAAACGTACATTTCTTTCTTTTTTTTCAAATAATATGTATTATTTCTAATTATTATTTATAAAATACATCGATAATTTTAAATGTAGTGAAAACTGATATGAAATATATAAAAATTATTTTGGTCATTTCCTACTATGTACAAATCAACCCTTTCCCAGAGAAAAACCGGAGAAAAGCCCAGTCCATCTTCTATTTCGTCTCTCTTTTCCTTCTTTTCATTACGTACCCTCCGTTTGTACCTCCATTATGCGTCCAAGCAATGCATTGATCTGCGCTTCATCATTGCGATGCTTTCCAGCGTTTCCATTCTTTCTTCCACCCATGCCATCCACGCGCCTCTGGAGCACTCTGGGCAAATGCCAGCGGCTCCTCTTTGGTATCTCATCGCTCCGATCAAGCGCTTTGAGCGCTATCTGGCCAATGGAGTGCTGAGGTGTGGTTCCGAGATTTAGTGTAATAGCGCTGGTGGAAGGGAAATCCTAATACCTCGCCTTTCTACTCCCCGCCATTCTTGGCAGCTTCTTTATTTTTCTTTTTATACACCCAAAGGAAAGTGGTGTATCTTAAAGTGGATAGAAAATAGCTGACTGTTTCTCGCAGCTCTCATCCTTAGAATGAATTGTTATTCACTTGACTGTAAACTCGATTATGATCAGAGATCTCATTGCTTGTTACAATGAAGTATCTTGTAGTACATTATTCATGAATTTCCTAAAGCTACTTTCTGTAAAAGTAAATAATAGACATGAATACCTGTGTCTGCTCTCACAATTGGGTTGAGGTACTGAATCAACAACCGAGTGCATTTCAACAATTTATTAGCTTTCTTTCGACCTACATTCATTTACGAACGGATGAGTTCGGATGGAGGATGACTAAGTTTAAAATATTGAATATTGTTTTCCTTCTGGTTTAATTACGTAGAATGTAAATGAGTCATAACTCTCAGTTAATATAGATTGACTATTGCTAAACCTGACGCAAATTTTTCAAATTATAAAATACAAAAATATTGTATCAGTTATTTAAGTATGAAAAGGGTAGGGAGAATATTCTAGTATTTTTCATGTCCATAATAATAAACCATATCAACTCCGATCAAAGTACTTGAGGAAAAGTGTATAAAATTTCTGTTCGTGATGTGGTTGCAGGTATAATGCAATTCACGGACGTTACAACATTGACTTCACGTAAGATCTACCACGAGAAGAAATACCAAGAAACAATAATAATTATACATCAAATAATTACTAATATTTAGATATATCATTATTTAAAGTACTGTAAAAATCAACCGATAAAGAATAAAATAAATTCAAAATTATACTGTTTCACTTAATTTTATTGACTATTCGCTGGAACATAAAAATATTCAATGTAATATTCAAACTAATAATAACTCTTTTCCTACAATCAAGAAATTTCATTATGTTATACTGATACGGACAAACCAAAAATTTTCTAAACCTTTTTTATGATATAGTGAAGAACCATATTCCGAGAATGTACATAATTATTTTAATTGACGTTGTACGAAAAGATAATTTGAGATAATATATAATAACATTTTAATAATATAAAATTAGTTTCTTTACATATTTATATAGAAATAATAATTGATCATTGTTTCTACGCCCTTTATTTCCTTTTTTCTTTTCAATTCTCAGCTCTCCTTTGCTGGTGCTAAGTTGTTCTTGTCGTGCTTCATTGAATTTCCGTCTTCAACAAGACCTTCATTCATAGAGAACACTGAAAATTCCTTGCGTTCAGATTACTCGTCTTATCTTTCTTTTCCTCTTGTTATTGTGAGGATGAGTCGTTTTTACGTGCGAGATCTGGCATCTGTCCAATACAAGGACTTCCATTCTAGAACCAGAAGTGCCGCCAGATCCGTGACGCTTCTTCCACCGTTTCAACGAGACGAAAGGATCGGGGTGTCGACATCAAGATTTCATTGCTCCGTTGAATCAGTTTTCAAGAAATACGTACAAAGCGTGTAGCTATAACCCGCAATTGGTTCGGTTTTTAAACTACCAATGTTATCATGGATATTATTGAACAGCAGTGAATTAATTTTTTTTAAGCTGATATGATCACTCCAAGACCATTGCTGATACTTTCACATATGGTTTTGTAACTCAAGGGTGATACAAAGAAAACATTATATTTACATTTTTATTTAATTATCATAGTTGTAAATTCCAAGTAGTTAAAATGTAATAGTATTTTGTATTTATCTTAGTTTATATAAAGGCTGCCCTCCTATTAACAGTCGATTTGACCTTACACGCAAACGATGCAAGAAGCAATATATTCCATGGGACTTTGCCCATCGGTTACAGGGCAGTGACTATAAGGATGATGAGTTCTAGAGTTACACGTGCATCTCTGGAGAAACGACGACGTAAACGCATTTTTTTCTGAAAATGAGTTACCAATACCACAGTACATGAAAGGGTCTATACAAAAGTCCACTTATCTTGCATAAAACAGAAGTTTTTTACGGTTATCCCTTTCGCTTACCTGATTCACTTTACATTTTCTTTCATTTGTCATGGAGTGGGTATGTTTGTTATCAGAGAAATAATTGTACGGATGCAGTAATTAAATTAATACATTGCTGTAATGCTGTGAAACTGCTTATGACTACGTGGAGAACACTGAATTTATGTACTCTCCGAAAGCAAGCAAGGAACCGTGCCATCAATTCCGATCAAAGACCCTGAGGCAGTTGTGAATTTAACATTTATGCGCCCCATTGTAAAATCATGACTTACGCAATAAGATTGATATGACATGACAAATGAGATTGATTGTATTGCTGAATTAATCAAATGCTTCAATGCATTGATCAGTATGATTCAATGCAATGAATCCCGTTGTCTTCATTTTGGCAGTTGATGGACTTATCCCCTTTATGCCTCGACCCCTCCATATGTAATTTGAAACCCTATCGGGGAAAAGGCAAAACTGTATCTCTTCTCTTTTGTATTTGATTATTTTTAGCATAATCTGCTTCGCTAGTGCTACATAGCGATATTTGAAGGAAATATTTGGATATAAAAGGTTAAAAGATATTTCAGTGACTGGTGAGCTACATAAGTATCACATTTCATCGTTACGTATCTTTCATTAAGGGGACTAAGCGCTCCAAGTTAGTCAAATCACTTAAAAGTAGAATTGTTTTCTGTAGTCTTATGATAATTTCTTTATAACACATTATGAATTATAATGATGAAAAAAACACATGATATAATTTTTATTTTTCAATGCATAGTATTATAAACAATATTCAGGAACTCGTTTAACTCATTTAAAATGCATAAAAGCATGTAAAAAACATGATGGCCGTGCGCAACGATTTATTGTTTTTTGTATTACACTTTATGAGAAATAGTTTATTATATTTTTATAATGTCCTGTAATATGTAGATTAAAGTAATGTAAAAAAATTCTACGGAAAATTTACTACGAAAAATTCTACGGAATATTTATTCTTTAAAAGTTAGTCATTTTTTTAAAATAAGTGCTTCCTCTGTAAGACGCAATGTTTTTCACCAATTATAACTGCACATAGTTCATTTAAATGATCGGCAAGGTATTTGCTTCAAGTCCAGTCACAATAAGTACATGCTACTCTATTGATTTATGCTGATTCAAAATGCTTTAGTGAATTAGCTCCACATTCGCTAGTACTACGATAATGTATTTATATAACCGGCTCAAAACTTGTTTCCTGAAGAAAATTTATTTCTTACCAAATATACAATTCTCTTCGCCATTTGGTGGATTTCTTTCTTTCATTTCCATGTGTTCTCCGATTCCAGTCAGCAACTTGTAGCGAACAAGCAACAGAGCTTTGTGCATCCGTGCATCAACACATAGTGACAGCTTGCACAGTATGAATCAATGGTGTTCGCTTCGCTTCATTCGAATGACCGCTTACTAACTCGGTTATGAAGTGCACAATTGCAATGAGTTAAAGTTATTTATAGTGAGTAATTTGGCTTGACAGTGAGGCTCATTGCAGCGATTTGGACCTCGTTGATGGAAAGTATTCTAATTAAGTAAAGAGGAAGAGCGATAGATTTTTGTTGAGTCTAGGAGTAGTACTTTACCCACTTCAGTAAAATAGACATGCACATTTCCGATTGCACATGTTATCATCTGGTGTATTTATCTCCAATTAATCCATACTTTCCTACCATTTCCCTATTTCCCCCACCCTAAAAACTGAGATTAATTGTTATTACAGGATTTTCGTTTCAATGTTAAAACTAACAAACTGAGGAAGAGGGCATATATCACTCCCAAGTCTTCAATTAATCCAGTAACCATAAAATTTCTATTTCTGGTGACCTTGACTTCAGAGATTCTTTACAGATGTTTGTACCGAGGCTGAGCAGTATTCTTTAAAGATTTCTTCATGTATCGTCATTATTTATTTCAGTATTTTTATGTATTTCATTATCTTATATAATTTAATTATTTTTTGTATGTTCCTTTATTTTTTTTGTATTATGATTGATTGTAGTACGTAGTATATAGAAAAGTATTGTAATCGTGAAAAAATTCGAAAGTGGGATTTCCACGGAAATATGCGTTTTATTTATCCCTGATTCTGAAAAAGTGGTTTTTGGCATAACGTCCGTCAGTCCGTCCGTTTATGCGCAGCGATTCTGAGTAAACGGATGAATCAATTTAATTCGCATTTCGTATTTACAGTAGAATTTACTTGTTCTCGATGCACGTGCTCTAATTTTTACTTTAAAACAAAGGGTACTTCACATGAAGGTCAAAGTACTCTTTTGAATGTTTCTCAAAAGTGTAGCAGCATGCTATACTCAGAACTGCTACATATTACCACTCCATGTATTTACTCACTTGTATAGATATTACATGTAAACACACGGAAGAGATTCTGTGTTCATATTAAGACGCAAGACAAGATTAGAAAAAAATTGATGAATATCACAATTGCTCTTTCTGTAGTTATGTGAGATATTATTTTATTCGAAACGATTTGCTGGTTTTAAAAATGTGTAGTACCAATGCCATTTAAATTAACTATTGAGGTTAATAAACACCAAAATAAACACAAAACAAATGCCTTAAGATGTGATGAAGACAAGACGCAACAGACAAGACGAAAGTCATTCTGTTCGTCCAACATATAGCCTGAATAAGAGACGTCATCCACAGAGAACAGTAACACAAGACGATAAGCTCATCGACCGGCGAAGGGACACGGGTTATTAAGGAATCATGATAAACAAAGTACTAACATAGAAAAAAAACGCGAAAAATAATACAGAAAATGAGTAAATTTCCGCACATACATATGAACGATAGGAAAGTAACTACGAGTTTACAGTGGATTACTTCCTTACGAATGCTATGTAAATTGTGTTTACCTTTTTATGTGGGTCAACCCCCTTCTTCAGCTTTTTCTTCCTCCTCCTCCCAGCGACCACAAGTAGGCAGACGACGGCTGAGCCACCTGCTTGTCGACTCAAGGTTATTCGCACGAAACTGCACGCACAAAACATCCCCCATTCCCACACCAAAGAAGTGAATGGTCATCTCAGACTGTTGTTTGCACGAATGACTCTCAATGAACTTTAGTAACGGTTAAAATTACTACATTACTTTAAACAGTTCTTGTTCCGAATTTCCTTGCACCACCTTAGTCGAGATGAAAATCACAAATACCTCCCGTTGAAATGATTTATTATTTCGCACTAAACGTAACTGAGATCGTTTAAGTTATCACACCTTTTGTTTCTATTGGAAAGATTGAATATTTCAAGATTCACTTCGTTGATGTAAAATGGACCAACATGTTCTCGATAACATTCCTTAATCATTTCAAATGATTCAGCACCACGGTATGATTTCACTGCAATATTTCGTGAGAAACTTCCGGTAGGGTAATAATAATTCTCCCAATATTAATGTTCTGATTTTTGTTTTAACACATACGGAGTAATAGAAACTCATTTCAGCAAAAATTACCTGTCGTCACTATTACGTTTCATCACGGCTGTATCTGTTACTCAACTACCCTTCGCTCGGTGCTCCGTGAGCTTTGATGACGTCACACGACCAATACTCTTTCATCTTTTGGTCACCGTTCACCGCTCTCGTGTTTGAGTAAATCGTACCTAACTAGAAAAGCCCCGCTGGCTATTATCAACCACGTAAGAAACTATCGCCGCGCGCGGTTCAAATAACCTGCGAATTCACGACGTACAGCGTAGCAAAACAATGATCGTTCCTTAATACGCCCAAACATACAACAATTGCCAGATGGAATAATGGTTTTCTGGACGTTTCAAGTTATGAAGAAAAGATTCAATTAATGAAGAATACAATATTTTATTATATTAATCGTATAATTAGATATTCCATGAAGTTGGTACACATCTGAATTATTGAAGCATTGTTTTGTAGTATAGTAATAACAGTACTGATGTGAAGTATTATTTTATTATAAAATTTACTGGGTTTCAAAATGTCATATATTTTCTCTAAGAATAGTTTCGCGGTAGATCTTTATATATGTAGGGTGTGATCTTGCAATCTTTCTACAAAGCGTTTATGACTCGAGTTAACTAGAATACCGCTGCCCAACTTCGTGTATTCGAAGTTCGTGATAAGTATACGAAGGTACCGGTAATGCTGTGAAGTAGTGTGTGGATATATTGGTGTTCATGAATACAAATTGTAAACTATTTTGAACTGCAGCAAAATATTGACATTTTAGTGACCTTGTGAACATCAGCTATTATTATTCATTATATTAGTTTCTAGTCCACAGATCCCATAGAATTCATAGTTGTACTTTGATAGTGGTTTTAAGTTGATTTGTTTTTTATTTATTTTTTAATTCTTATTTTAGAGGAAATTTTACGACAATTCTTCAAATAACCCAGTCAGTATGTGGAGAATAATAACTTGAAAGAAATTAAGAAACAATCATTACTACGTACTGGAAGGAAGAAATCAACAATAATTATCCTGGGCATATTTAACGTTGCATGCTTCATAATATTTTGGTAGGACATGAAATAGTACTTGATTTGCTTTGGAAGCGAATAAAAGATCTTAAATAAGTGTGTTCTTCATTTTTTGTTATCTTTCAATGGAAAGTCACGTTTTAGAAAGAAATCGTAGTTGAGGATCTCCTCCCGAAGAATAAACCAGTGCCAAATATACCAATGTTTAACCCGTGACGAATTATTAAGGTGTTCAGAGATAATGCGTTTAATTCGATATTTATAAATTGTCAGGTTGTTCATGAGGTTGTACAGAAAACAATTCATGCATTACAAAGATCGCCATAATTTATTTAACTGCTCAAGCACTTATAAAATACACAGCTTTTTCTGACCGTTGCATTTTGTCATAATAGTTTATGGTTAAATTAGTGTAACTGTTCGGTTAGTAACATATTTATTAAAATAATTTCGTTCGTTTATGGAATACAGTTTTGCGGAATACACATTTTTTCCCCACAAAGTGTTACTTTCGACACAATGTTAAGTATGATTTTGTCTGAATACTTCATATTAAGGTTACTGATTATTTTCATTATTTTTTACAATGCGTATTAAGTTCAACCGTAGGTGAACGACAATATTTTTTTCTTTTCAATATAACTGTCTTCACTTTCAGCAATTAAAATAATTTTTGTAGTAACTTAAAAGTATAAATAATGTCGTTATAGTAATAGAAGACATTAAAGTTGGGGAGGTAAATGGACAAGATTGAGAAAAATTAATAAATTATCTTGTTGAAGCATTGTGAAAAACGTAATAAATATCAGAATTGTTATATTAATGCATGTTATAGTTTTTATTTCTAAAAGTAAATAATAACGCTACTAATGTCTCGGATGATCGGTAAAAAAATCGCAGACATCTTTCAAAAACTCATTGCTATACGGGCATTGCAGTCTGGGATAAATTCGACCTACACTATCGTGAATAATGAAAATGAAAAATAATGAAACAACTACGAAATGAATACTCAGTTTCTTAGAATTAAATTTTATAGGAGACTAAAAATGTTTATCATTCGGAATACATGCGAATCAAGTTGCCTTGCAACGTGGGAAAATACTGTCCGAAAATAATTTTTTAACTCGAAACGTTTACATGTATATCTCTTTTTGGAAAAATGAGCTCCCGAATTCAATACTAATTTTCAAGGAAGGATAAAAAATTGAGAAATCTGATAATCACATTTTATAGTTAATGGAGTATCATTCTAAACGTAATAAATAGCTGAATTTGAAAATGTCACTGATTATTTTCTAAGAATAATTTCACGAAAATGTGTAAATTAAGATTTTTTTCGCTCTTTGAATTTCACTAAAATAATGTTGTTGCTTGAGTTATTTCATACTTATATCATTGAAGTCTGGAATATTTTTTTATTCGAACTATATAGGAATGAATGTTTTTCAAATGTCTCTTTCATATAAATAAAAAAAAATTCACGGATATTTCTAAAGGACATTGTCATTTTCGATAACTGTGGTCTCTATTATCATGAGTAAATAAAAAGAAACAATTAAACAATTAATTACGAGTACCTAACATGTATACAGGATTAAATTATATAGAAGTTTAAAAGTGTTTCATATTCCGAAAATACACAACTCGCGTCTCGTAGCGCTGTACAAAACAACTAGTTAATTAAATAGATCTGTGTAATTAAATAAATATTTATGAATTATTGATTCAATAATATTTGTTTTGTTTTCAATGTTTTTAGATTAAGAATATTTAAAGAACCGCGATATATGTTAGTTACAGCGGTTAAATAATTACATATGAAAATAAATTTAAAAGTTACGTGTATACAATGTAAACTAAAAAAAACTGAATAAGTATGAAATGATATAAAATAGACGAGTGTTAAAAGTGATGAGTATTTTTCCCTAAAATAACCGGTGATATCTTCCACAAAAAGAAATCTTCTTGCGTTTGCCCAGGCTATTGACAAGCTGATCGAAGTCACAGGGAAATGTTGGAAAGCACAGGTAGAGGAAAAAAGTCTTAATCTTAGTACTTTGCCTAAAAACAGTTTATGTAAGATTTGTTCCGCGGAGAGGATTAAGGGAGAATCTTCTTGGAGGCTTTACAAATAATACGATACTTGAGGCGATCGGGTGCAGAAGAAACTTTTCAAGCTGAAATCGAAAAAATATCGATGCTTTTAAAGCTGTAGCAAAAAATGGAGAGAGTTACCGATTCAAAAACTGTGTGAATAGTTATAGAGGTACAGAACATCCCGAAGTAACATCGCAAGTTACCTGGAAGAAGAGAACAGTAACGATCTACAATATGGGGCATTTGCGAAGTATGTGTAGTGGATCTAGTTATACAAGATTCTCCCCGCGAAACGCGCTGCCAATGCAGCACCTAGTACGTGTGCAAAAACACGGAAAAAAGTTAAAGAATTATTTTTATAATGGTTTATTTATTTTGTTTGTATGTTTTAAATACTCGCAAAATGATCATAAAACAATGTTTCGTTTTCAAATAACGTAGTTTCTTTATTAGAACTACCGATGTCACGATGTGTCATGGCGATTCTTTCCGTCTTTTGTGATTTTTGACAATGCATTCTATAGTGACCGAACACGCACGTAAACTACAAGTAGCGTAACATGGAAGATTGTAACTTTGTAGAGTGACGTTATGTATTGAACACACCGCATCAGAGAAGCAATCATTTGGATTCAAATTTAATTGGTTGGTATAGGCAAACTTGAATTTGATATATTTTGTTATGGCATGAATACGTGTATATTTGTATGAAATTACAATGTGTTCAATTTAAATCTTCATGAAATTCAAGGTTGTTTTTAACAAGAATTATTGAAAACATAAGTTATGTAGTGAATTTTAAAACGTTCGTAAATAACGTTTTAGCAAATATAGAATACTCGAATTTTGAGACAATGTATTGAAACAATTAAACACTTTTAAATCACCGTTATTCTTATTTCCGATCATTTGACACCGTATGTATATTTGTCAGATAACGATGACTTGTACCCAACCTAGTTCTGTTTACTTTACGGTGGAAAAAAAGAAGGCGTACTTCTTTCTATATAATTGTATCGTTTTCGTCTATCATTATACAGCTGATAATTAATCAATTAAACTACGTTTGAAGTAGATCTGTTTATTCCATTAGATTCCCAAACATCTGAGGATGACGTAAAAGCAGATCGCTACATTGTGTTTGTAAATCTTATGGAATAAATAAGTCTTCTTCAAAAGTAGTTATATTGGATTTATCTTTCTATATACTCCTGATCTGGTTGGTGTTCATAATTTATTCGGAGTGCTCAAGGAATGTCCGTGAAGCAGCGCTGCAGTATTCAAAACCATTGCCCCCCAATGTGGATTTCAAAGAGAGTGTGCGTCCACTGTTGCAAATTGATTTTTTGGAACGTTTTCAGCGGACTGGAATCAAATTAAGACGAAATCAGTCATTTTGTTCATGAGGCAATTGGGAAGTATAAATGAAACTTCCTTGTTTTGCCATGGCAACACGTTTATTAGTCGCCGGATATACTTTCGACGGCATGACCGTAATCATCTGTAAATCCCTGAAGATCGGATATTACATTCACTTACGCTGTAATGGTGACATTACGTCACATTCTTCACAATTGGGAAGTGTTGTTATTTATCATAGATTATACTTTTACTAGCTGAACTCTCCAGAATTTTCCTCTCATCAGCTGTTTCACACAATTTCTCTGTGTTTGATAATGATATGATAATAAGAATAATAAAATAAATAACAGAAAACACAGTTTAAACAATCGGTTACCAATCTGTGGGGTGTCCCCCCCCCCATATGGGACATGAGATAGAGCCAAGGGGCGAGAAATGTTTTGTACAAATATGAACATTTTCTTAAACTAAACATTTTATTTATTTTCTTTCAACGATACAAATCAAAATCTGAATTTCAATAATTGATTTTACCAAATACTTGTTCTTATGCATTAGCAGGCAATGTAATTTTCACTTGTAAACATTATGAAGAATTTGAAGCTTAATAATTGATACAATTAATTACTTCACATCAACTGAATGAAAGTGGTTTAAAACAAATAACACTCGAGTCTATACATATTGAATATTATTCTTTTCGTAGGTTTAATTATGTTTGTTTAAAATAAAAAAATGTAGCTCTAATTACATATTTTACATTGTACAAAAATTGCGATGAGTGTGTATCATTCTTCAATAGTTTCATAAGGGGGCTCATACTAAAAGGGTTGGGAATAGCTGATATAAACCATAAACATACTTACTTAAGGTACAAAGGCATACCTGATAATTATTTAACAGTAACTTTGTTGTGAGTTGGAGAATTTTCCATCCACAATTCCGATAAATGTATTTGTTGATATATCACAGAAACAGACCTACTACCTATCCACCTCCTTTGGTGACACCCACGCTCAGTAATCTGCTTTATCTATTTTTCTCTGTTTTCCTTCGGGTAGTGGCGGATTTTCCATGAGCTCGAATGTCATTCATACTTTTGTTTTATTAATATCGAATTTTTACTGTACGTAATACATGAAATTCATTTTGGAATAATAAATGGATGACAGTACATATTTATTAAATAATTTATTTTATAAGTATTTAATCCGCCACTATCCTTGGACCCTTGATCGGAAGTAACTTGGTTTATTATCCCTTACGCTGTCACATGCAGTTTGCTACAGCTTTTTTAACAATAAAGTTTATTTTTCATCCAAATATATTTCAACCATATATTTTTCATCCAAATAAAATGTGCGATCATTGTCTCAATATTGGATATCTCTCGTTATAAAAATACCATTTCTATGTTACACGGTTATAAAATTATTTCTTCAGCCTCTAACTACTTGAAAGTACTTTTTTAGCTATCTCATTAAAAAGCTAATATAATCGGAGAAATTGGAAGGACGTTAATGTACCTATGTCTCTCACAAAAAACGTCGTAACCAAGTACATTTGACTTTATATAACCAAATTATATATAATCGAAACTTCCAGTTTGCTAGCAATTCATTAAATTTTTGCTATTTGTCCAATGTATTTGTGTGCGAAGAATTTTGTTTATCCAATTACTAACGAACAAATTAATTAAATCAAACGAAAGTAGAGACTTTGAATGCATTGGAAATATAATCCTATTTCTGAACAGCTCATTCCAAATTCATTTACACACCGTACTCCACTCCTGGTTTCTTAAAAATCAAAATTTAGAAAAAATAAATATAAACATTTTTATTATACTGTAACATCAGGACCAGTGCAGTCTATCGATTTGTGAAATATTAACATTTTCAAGCCTTTTGCTAGCCGGAAATTCCTAAGGAGATTAAGGGTCGGGCCAGTCGCCGCCAAATAAGGAAAAGTGACCGCTCTAAGCCTTCCCTTCATCCTGTAAGTGCTGAACTGTTTTCATGTACTTCTGAAAATTGAATAGGAATGCCCTCAGAAGAATGTTGCAGATGTGCGTGACCAGTGTGAATGGAATATTTCCACCGGATGCAAAAATAATGGTCCTTCCGAGAAGGACGCTGGCATATTTGTAAAGACGCAGTCTTCTCAGAAGCTGAGGGGTGACCAAGATGATGTAGAGTGCTCAGTGCGTTAGCGAAGGCATGATCACGTGACCTCCGCTTCCGTATATATTGGGAGGATTGAAGATCCTCAGAGACTTGTGTGACCTGGTTAGTATTGGTCGTCAGACTGAGATGTGACCTGGTTAGTATTGGTCGTCAGACCACTGAGAATTGCTGCGGTAATTCTATTACATTGCTATTAGGCGCAAATGACGTAACTTGGAACAGTTAGTTATTTCGGGATAGCAACTTGTAAATTTTTGAGATTCGGATGATCTGGGTAGATTTCCGAATTAATTGATAACACCAGTATTTATATCTGTGTGTAATTGTTGCTTTCAGATAGCAATAACTGTGTAATAACAAATTCATACTTGTATTTATAATTTGAGAGTTCGTTCAAGTTTGTAAATACGCAGATTTCAATTTAACTTGTATTAAAGGAATATTTTATTGTTATTACACGTGTGTTTGATTGCTTGGGAAACCAAGCTGGTGGCAGCGAACTCTACCATAAAGGTTGTAGTTTATGGTTGAATCCCGCTTCTACCCAAAAAATACCCACATCGCATCTGGGCTTGTGGTGTGGTGTAACATATACTTGTACATTAAATTATGCGTAAAAATTGCTAAACAGGTCTTCAGATACCGTTTTCGAGATACACGGAAAAGTTATTATGCAAAAACGAATTATCTTGGAGACGCCTTATTTAGATCAACATGGAAGGCAAGTGCAAAGAGCGCAGAGTGGAAGATAATCCCGGGAATCTGCAGTTGAATGAGCTGATATGAAAGTAGGCAGCAAACTATTTACGATTGTGAGAAGAATATTTTTATACATATTAATCTGTATAATATGTTATTTTTTAATATTTATGAATGTTTTACTTTTTACATATACATTATTTTCCGACTTAGGTTTTATTGCTATGTAGGCTGTTTACTACATTTTTCTTGAAGATATATAATAGAAAACACTCTGTTGTTGTGTGGGTTGAGTGGGGCAAACTCCATATTTTTATGTCTGGCTGACGTCAGTCCGTAAAACGTTTCAACCAATTTTCTCCAGGCATCGGAAATAGAAATGATTAAAAACATTGCGTAGAGTGCGAACCTTCCGGGGAAGCATTTATGTATAGTGTTTTAACAAAATCCCAATATCACAACACCAAAGAAAGGAAAATTGAAATATAATACCAAAATCTCCTAATACAAAGAAATCTCTTAGATTGCGGTGAACCTCACCACAGTTGAATGAGTTGTAAGTTGAATGAGGAAGGAAGATGGGTCCGGGATGGCGCAGTCGGTAAGCGCATGAGCGCGCTAAGCTTAAATCCCGAGTTCGGATCTCGGTTCCGTCTCCCATTTTCATTCAACATAATCAAAATCTCCTATTATATTCCTATCATTCAATACTCTCTAGAAATTTAATAATTTAATAAATGTAGTAATGAAAAACGTATTCAATCACCTAATGATTAGTTGTGGAGATCGTTATTTTAATCATCTGTTTTTATGGTTTTATAATATCGTAATTCAATTTCAGGTGCATATCGTAAAAAAATACTCTGTGGTTTACCTGTTTTGTTGATTTAGTTAAATTCAAATTGACATCACGTTCACCAAAAATTCACCTGCTTTATATTAGATCGAGTTTCCGAGCTCGCTGCAAAAATATGATCTCGTTTGGTAAAACAATCGAGTTAATTGAATCACAATATTTCCCTGTGATATACTGTTGCCGTGATTTCTATAATAAACCGAAGTGCTTCCGAGTGTAATCAAATTTACAAAGAGCTTAAGAGTAGATCGCGTTTATGGTAATTAGTCTCGATATAACTGCGGATTCGCTTTGTGGATGCGGCTGCGATGACGGCGCGTGTGGTGAAGGTCATGCATAGGGATTGCCGAATAACACAGTGGATGCCAGCGGTTTTGCGGTCCGTGTGCCCGCACACACACACGAGCGTGCATGAATAACGGCTATGCGCTGACACGATGCATGAGCCCTCAAGGTGAGGCTACAAGAACGAGTATTCTAATGCCTCCATTTCGGTTCCCCTATGTGTGACCAATAAAATCCAGAACATGGATCTCACATGTTCACATTATGGTTTCAAGAAGGGAGACATTGGAGATGTGCATAACCTGACTGACGAAGGTCTGAATGGATGAATAATATGAAATTATATTTGTAAACATAATGTTTAATTGTTAAGTTTTTTTAGCTTTTAAGTTTGTATTACGTCATCTATTTAATTTGAATGATGTCTGGAAGACTGAACGATTATATATTCGGTTCCTCTACAGACGTTGACTACAATTGATAATATGGCCGACTTTTCCTTGAACACCATATATAAGTCTTAGTCAACACGTGAATGAACATCATTTACTTTGTGAACATTATGAAATGTTTTCACGATTCAAATATTGTTCTTCAATCTCGGGAAAATATTTTCATTCTCTGTTATATGGACAAAGTTCTTGAATTGTGAGAACCAAAGTGAATAATATTTATTTCGTGTTTTACATAGCATTAAGACTATATCAATAACAGAAAACATTTGTTAATAACTAAATAATTTGCGTCGGAGACTGCTGATTTCTTCTGAAAAGAAAATGGTGGCATGAGAATACCTATCCTCTGGGTGGGACTAGCGTTCCAACTTAGTCAAATCACTGCGAAAGTTCGATGGGTTTTTTTTGTTTTAATGTTTTATAACACAAAATTATGAATTATAAGGAAGAAAAAAATTAATAATATTTTGTATCGAATTGTTAATAGTATAGTATAAGCAGTATTTATGAACTTTACTCGTTTGAAACACACAAGGGCATGTAAAAGTATGGTGGGCAAACGCTAACATTGCGTAATTTATGCATTACATCTCGAAAATAGTAAATTTTTTCTTTGAAATGTCTGATGACATATAGAGAAATTTTCTTACTAATTAAACTAAACTGATAAATTCGTGATTAAAAATCGGTCTATTTTCGAAAATACGTATTTTTTTCCGTTAGATATAATGTATTTCATCGCGAAGAATTATGGAGTAAATGCCTCAAAATTTGGTTTAAAAAAACGTTATATTTATATATTTAGGCGTGATATACCCTACTCGACCGACAGCGGAGGTCAAGTGATAGTGTCTTCGCTACCTCTATATCGCTGAGTAGTAGAGCGCCGATTCAAATCCTGCTTGGACGAACTAGGAGACGTTTTCCTGTGAGATTTCCCTCACCTATTCCACACAAATGTCGGTTTGGTATTATAAGTTCCCCGTGTAACGCAACATATCACCTTCTCAAAATCCTCTCCCAAGTCAAGGTTAGGTGGCAGAGCGGGCCATATGGCCCGGATCTCGCCAAAAGACATGTAATTAGATAAAATAAATAAATACTTTTCCCATTCCTGTCACAGACGCTGGTGAAAACTTGAAAGTTTCATACCCCGAAACACAAAATTTGTGTACATTTACTCAGAGAAATATAACTTAAGAAAGAAAAACATAAACGGGAACTAAGCACTGTATTTATTACTTTATTGTAAAGCAGTAGAAGTAAATTAGTTTATTGTTCTCAACGTGGTCATAGGCAGATTGCAACTGCACTCTTGACAATAAATGACTTATTTATATATTCATATATTGGCTTGATATCGGAATAGGGCTTATACACCGTGTGGCCTACTCTTATACTTCTCAATCGTCCATAAGTGTATCTCGCATTAACTTCGCCGAACTTTCGAATTTCGTTATACTTTAGTCTATCGTCAACATTGGTCATCAATTTAATTCACTTGCTCTTGCAGCTCTATTCTGTTCTTTCTCCATCGAACCTGGAGCGAACATTACCTTCTGTCAACATTATTTTCGGTATACAAATATGACTTTTAGTACGTTCATATCGTAAATTATCTTAGTTAACGTCTGGTCTTCATCACGGCCCCATCATTGAAAAAATTATGTCCTTTGTGTTTCAATACTACTGGTCTCTTCCCACGCTTTGGTATTCTGGATGCTCTTCGTATTCCAACCATGAAAAAAAAGTAGATGANAAATATGACTTTTAGTACGTTCATATCGTAAATTATCTTAGTTAACGTCTGGTCTTCATCACGGCCCCATCATTGAAAAAATTATGTCTTTGTGTTTCAATACTACTGGTCTCTTCCCACGCTTTGGTATTCTGGATACTCTTCGTATTCCAACCATGAAAAAAAAGTAGATGGCCCGTACGATGTTTTGATTGAAAAACTAAAACCTCTAGATCTCGACGCGAAACGCGATAGTGTTGTGAAAAAAGTATAAAAACTTAGGACCGTTTTTCCGAAGGAGTTTAAGGTGAACGTGAAAACTGAGAGGACTAATGAAAACATCGGTCAAAACTGAAGTAAAAACAGAATGTAGTCTACGCACTTTCAGTTCAGATAACTATACATAGTTTTGCACAGTAATATAGGACATATAACTGCAGATAAACTCAACGTGTGTAGTTCCCTTAAGAGCTGCGCGTCGCCTTTCTTACTACCTACCACTCGGTTGTTAACCTACCGAAGACATCCTCAGTCTACTTTTTGATAACAGATTGATTGTATCATATTAATAACTTTTTTTTTAAATTAACACACATTGTATTCTCCAGTTTCCTATTATTCAAAGGGAAACTGAGAGCAAAGAGGTTGATTTGGTTTCTACTGACTTCGTTTTTCTCCATAATAACTCACCATTCAACTTGAATATAATGCAACCTGTTGCTGCGTGGTAACGATTACGTCACACTCTCTGCTGTCCGTATTTCACTCAGAAGTTCTACAATATTTCATTTTAGATACCTACACTTACCGAGTTTACGAGTCAAATTGAAGCTGAAAAATTTGTTCGATATCCTCTAAATAAGAAATCACTAAAAGAGACGAAGTACAAGATGTGATAATTTTCGCTCAGTTGAAAATGGCGACGAGCCGGTAATCGAACCCGGAACTCCTGCTCGTCTCTGAATGGGGATTACCAATCTCCTGTATGGGGTTGTGTCTCATGTCTTCCGGGATTTAGATCTAGGTGGAAATGGTGTAAAACTGTGGAAGGCGTAAGGGTGGTGTAATGGTTAACAACCCTGTTACAAATAGCAGGAGTCCCTGATTCGACTCCTGACTCGTCACCATTTTCAACTGACCGAAAATTATCACACATCTTTGTCTCCACCTGTAGAGTACACGGAAGAAGCCTATGCATAACAAAGTGCACATTGCTTTCTTTAATAGGTCCTCCGGTAAAGTACGAAAACAATTTTTGTGTCAATGTTAAGTTCCCTTAGGAATGCGAAATTTGTATGTAAGTTATAAGAACTCTGGGAAATAAATTGTTGTGTCTCATTCCTCTCCCATATACGTAATGTATCTTGCCAGAATATTACATGCAACTCTTTCATTTCTAACAACTTCTTCATCCGTTATAATTAGCGAAAGACTCTCATAAGTTTCTCCTCTAAGTCACACCTCAACCCACACTTATACTCTCGCAAATGGTATTTGTTACCACTAAGTAATACCTAGTAATTATTGCAAGTTCTACATTTTTCTTGCATTTCACATAAGAAATACAGGATAAACTCTCAAAGAGTTGTGATAGTCACAAAATGTGCAAAAGATGTCCCAATATTGCACTTGAATGCTATATTGAATCTCACACACAAGTCGGTAGTTTCATTGGGTTTACAGAGCTTGTCAGACGCAGTCGAGAACACATTGCCATAAATGAATGTGGTGACGTCCGGACCAGCGAACGTTATAACGTCAAAATCTGTAATCCTACGTTTGAAATGCTACGTGGTGTTTGAACGATTATCGTTCTGGTGGATAACTAGTGTTGCTTCTGTCAGAGTTATCTTGTTTATGGAAAAATACTAGACATACTGGACAACGTGGCAAACGTGTAGAGATGAAGCTCCGAAATTGCATTATCGTTTTCACGAGAGCGTTATCTACAGGCGTGCCATGCAACGTTTTGCGCGTTGAAATGCCACGTGCCATAAAATACTGTGAAGTATGTTAAAAATATATTGTTTTTGACAGTGAAAGCAATTCCTGTGATGCTGTGATAACAGCGAGAGATTTTTTAAATTGCAATTCGGTTTTACAGACATCCAAAAATTATATTTTTGTGAATGATAGTTTTCAACAGATAAATGTTCCCCGGCAAAGCAGCATTTTTATTGACTTGACCTAATATCATCCCTCACCTACCATCAATTTCTAGTTTCGAATGGAACCTTCATACAAATTAACTTTAAATTGGAGAATTGGAGTGATATTGTGAAAATACTGTTACGCTGTTCTCTAGTTATCTCTTTACGTGGTAGCATATAAAACCTGTAAGGATAATGCGAAAATAAATCAGGAAACCGTAACACGAATTAATTTATTCCATTTCTCATGTAACCACTAAGATAATATTCCAACGTTCCGTTCTTTATGCAATATAGCTCCAATCAGCATCGAAATGCAAAAACAGGATCTAATGGGTAAAAGTGTGATGATTGAGTATCTCAGGAATCATATAGATGACAAAGTATTTTCAAGGGAGTCATGTCGGGATAAAAGACTACCCTCCAAGCGATGCACAGAAACATTTGCTTTTTTATCGCAAAAGCGGACTGCTGCGGCGGCAGGGCATTTGATGTGAATGCATGAGACGTCCAGGGGGCATTCCACGAGAATGGAGACACTCCGTCTGCCAAAGCTCATCGTCGAATACTGCCCATGAATATTAACATATTCATACGAGGAAACGACTTGGGGACTGTGGGATTTCCAAAGGTCACGATTACAACCCGTGTACGGTTACTTTTAAGGGTTCTGATAAATTCGCGAGTTTCTGCACGATAAAAATTTTCTCGTGTGACCTGTATATTGCAACGGTTGCGGTACTCGAATGCTGTGAACACATTATCGAACGTATAAATGAGCGAATGAGAATTTTTATTTCTGAGTTTTTGCATAATTTAATTAAATTCTTCAGAAGTGCATACTATTTAATAAAATTACTTACCCACTGGAAAAATTATGTAATATGAGACGTCACGGAGTTTTGCGACGCTATCGGAGGAGGTTGAAGACAATTTATTATACAAGTGAGATTTTGGTGTGGTTCTCCTCGTTAAGAAATGTGCATTTCATAAGATGGTCCAAATAAGGTGATATTGTTGTGTTTGACAATGCGAAAAAGAAGATAGTTATAGTGGCTTATTTCTCATTGGACACTTACGAATGCAATTTCGAACAACAATGACAATTTTGATCAAGTAGAAGGACAATTGACTGTGTGGGTGGAGAGAGAGAACTGAGGAGTTGCTGAGCGCGGGTGGTCAGAGCTTGACGCTCAGGTTGAGTGACAAAACTTGGGGACAGTAGACTGCAAAAGTGCATCTTGAATTCAGTGATGTCTGGGTGTTTGTTATACACATTCCAAGTTGTATTCATACTATAACTAATATGAATTTATTAGTTATATTAAGTATTTACAATTCCCAGTTCTAGTAAATAGAAATCTCTTCTAGTACATAGAATCTCACCACCTGGTGACAGATTAATTATGTTATATTAAATGAAAATGGGAGACGGGACCGAGATTCGAACTCGGGATCATGAGCTTAGCGCAGTCATGCGCCTACCAACCGCGCAGCAAAAATCGAATAATATTTCATCACTATTTTCTTTCTCATTTTTTCTTTATTATACAACTAGTTTGAATGATATATTATTTATGGTGTAAGTCATTTATCACTACCATTGCAAATAATATTTAAGTTCGTCATAGAAATCATAGTTTTAATTATATATTTCATTTTCAGAGAGTAGGACTGTGGGAAAACCATCGAGTATTTTCTATACAAATAATTAATTTATCAGAATTCCATTATTCCGGCAAACTTAAGTAACTTTCATATTTCATGGAAGTCGGTTCATTTATTGAAGAAATATCCATTGATATATATATATATATATATATATATATATATATATATATATATATATATATATATATATATATATATATATATAAAATAACGTAGCCTTAAGAAGCGATTTTAAGGGGTTATTTTGAAAAAATGTTGTTTGATTTGATGATGATTTTGGAAAAGAACTAATAATGAACAATTAGGAAAAAATTTATTCATTCTACCTTCTATTGATTCCTTCCCGTAATTAAACATAATTGCATAAGGAAACTTAAACAAATAATTTTCAACCACCTTATGTATTTGGAAATTGAAATACGATTTTGCAAGTAAGACAATCGTAACCACTTATTTATAATTTTATAGGAATTTATACGTTGTACTCGTCAATAAAAATGCTGATTAACTTACTACACTTTAATCCTTCAGTGGAGCCTGGAAGGCCCCTTTACGTTTATTTTATGTTATAAATCTGTTGCTTTTCATTTTTTATTATAGTCGCTACTTAACATTGTGTTTTATTGTTGGTAATTATCTTATAGCACGAAGTAACCAATAGTTTCCTAGAAATTTGATGATTTTTTCAGGTAGGCCTTCTTTCCACTAAAGGGGTCTCTAAAGCCCCTCTTATCCGTTGGGCTAGCAATGCTTTTTTTTTTCAAGAAGTGTTGCAAAAGAAATTTCTGTCGCTGCCGTGTTGCACCCTCATTTTATGACAGCATATGAATTTTTATTTAAATACTAAAATGGTGTGGAACAGAAGGCAAAAAAAGGCGGCACTAATTAGATGTGTCAACTGACTAGCAACCTCATGGCTTCTACACTCCTTATAGGTACTCTAACCTCAAAACTTTCTGTGTTTTTATTGCTAATTCATTATATTTTTTCGTCATGAAATACACTGCAGTGATCAAATCTCTGTTGATATGTTTGCTACAAATGATGTTCTGCTCTTTAAATTAATTGCCTCAACACTTGTGTCGTATGTCTGTTGAGTTACACAACAAACGTAGGGTAGAGTTCCGCTATTGTACTCAAGTTACCGAGCGTTTGGACACCAAAAGAACAAAGATAGCGGACTCGAGTGGTGTTTCAGGACAGCCACCACCAATATTTTAGAACAAAAATCCCGACACACGTTATGCCTTGGACTGTCTCAGATTGTCGTTTCATATAAAAATCATCGTTGGTAGCACTTACACTACCTTACGGGTGTACCAACGCTATGGAAACAACACAGACTACCGTAAAATGAATTTCGTTGAAAGTAGATTAAAAAATTAAGATTTCTTGGATAATTTATGCAATGTATTTTATTAATAGGAATATTAATTTTGTGTTACTCTACAAAAGATAAAAAACGAGTATTTTAAGGACAGGCTCTCCTAGAGGTGTTTTTGCAAGTTTGATGTTAGTGAATACAACGTATAAGATGAAAATACCACTAAGTCGAGTACTGTACGACATAGGAGAAATCAATTGAGAAGGTTGGCAGTTCTCCCGAATTTGGTAACTTTTCGCCCAGCAACTAGACTTTACTAGACCTCGGCACTGCGAGGAGTTGTATTCAGCATCTCGCTCCGGTCAGTTTGACCCTAGTATTCATTTTACAACAGACTTAGTAGGTCCGGGAGTCACTTGGGAAGTGATGAAAAATCCCCATTCCACCGAAAATCGAACCCCGTCCATCCAGTCATCAATTCGGCGCTCAACTCAATGAGCCACACTGACACCAGTCGAGTTATGTGCCTGTTATTAATATTCGTATATTATATTTAAACGTTTAAAATAACATTGTGGCATTTCTTAGTCCAAACTAGTCTTTACCCAATTTTCCCCGAGTTGCCTTCAACAAATTTTATCAAATATGATCCCTAGAATGTTTCTGAAATCGTTATCTGTATGGAATCGTTCTATTCATAGTAAATTTAAACATTTATTTTACAACTACTTATTCAGTCATTATTGTCCATCATTTAATTGACTATATTTTATAGTAGCGGATAACACAAAAAATAACCGAGCTTTTCCACATTTTCAAACTTGTCATTATGTGGATAATTTGTATTTCTCTTATTTTCTTTTTAATCCTCTTTATAGGAACTCACTGGAAGCGCCCGACCCCACCATGTGCAAGTTTGCATAATTTTCTAATATTTTCATATCATGTTATTGTGTGTCTCATATTGCGAGTAGTTTCATGATGCAATCAGCAAGATCATCAACTTCTTCTATTGTGTCTATTTCTTTTCCATTCATTTCACTATACACATTATTTGCCTATTTTGCACCTCATAATAGTACCTTCGTTCTTGCTTGCAGAAAGGGTTCTAACGACCTAGACGATGGCAAGCCCTAAAGCCACAATTAAAAACAAATTTAAAAACTGTTCGCGGAGATAAAAACATATCGTACTTTTCAGAGTTCCTAGAACTTTACTGGGAAAGAACTGATCTAATAAATATACAAGTATCTTATCTGGTCATAGTCATCACATACGTCTATCTTTTTCAAGGAAGAACTGTATGCTTAACAATTCTGAACTAGTAGGTTCAGACAGATATCATGTGTGCCGTCTGGGTTCACTTATCCCTTGGGGATGAGTTGCTTATCTCACGGGGATACAGCCCAGGTCTTCCTGAGAATCACGTCGGTTTGGAAATGGTGTACGGATGCGGAAGGTGAACGGTGTGGTACAACGAACAACGTTCCTGTAATCAATGTAGATCTCGGATTCAATTTCCATCTCGGGGAAGAGACAAGGACTGTGTAGAGGTGAAACTCACCATAGAGTATGTTGGGGTGAAACTCCGACTGCGGTGGCCTAGTGGTAGAGTCGTTTGCTTCCGTGATTCCGCTGAGCGGTGAAATGCGGGTTCAAAGCCTGCTCAGGTTTTCAACTGGGGTTTCCCTCACCTATTCCAGACAAATGTCGGTTCGGTTCCATACGTTCCCAGTCAACCCTACATCTCTTCTTCCCAATTCCCTCTCGCAAGATTAACGGTTAGGTGGAAGAGCAGGCCTCATGGTCTGGACTTCGCCAAAAGGCAATAAATAAATAAATAATAAAACTCCCGGGGATCTAAGCTATTCGATTATGTAAAATTAAAAACATTAACAGTTCATTGATTTATGAATCAATAAAAGTATCGTTATTCATATATTTTTCGAACAGTCGTTTCGTATGATCAATGCATTTTATTGATTACGAAAAATTATGTTAGGTGAACAGTTCTAGGTTTAAAATATAAATAAATGTAAGGAATAATTGAATTGTACTCAAATCGCGAGTGCTGGATCGAGCTAGGATTTTTAATTCCCCTTTGAGCATTTTCTAACATTATACCTTAGAATAAGGTATATTAAGTAACAAAGTAAAGTACATTCATAATAAAGATTTTAAACTAGTTCTTAGAAATTTATATTTATGTTACTTAAGTTTTTTTTCTTTTGATTTTAGTAGATTGTAATCCTCAATCAATGGTATATTTTAAAATCGTTATCACGATAAACGCACTCCCATTCAACTTTTTAATTTCAAAAAACATGCTACGTGGAACGTTATTTGTCTAGATAGAGCTTAAAATCTAAAGGCGTCGAAACGTTAATCTCCATTCCATCATTTGGCTGCGGTGTATTCAATTCGTATTTGCTGAAACTATGTAAAGAAGCAAATAAGTAACGAGACATAACATATTCCACTTCCGCATCTCTTGAATAACATTTCTTGTGTAGAGCTCATTCGAAGTTGAGTGTTCAGTCTCACCCAGAAAAGAAAATGAAGTGGAAGCCACAACCAAGCTTTGTCGATCGTACTAAGCCGGGATTCCCAATACTTTCCGTGTTCTTACCCGCGGCTTCGATTAATTCTTATTTACAGCATCCTCCTTTACAACCTTACACTAAGAGAGTTGTGTTTTGGGACGAGGAAATTGCTGTAATACTGGAATTCCGTTCCCTGCTGCAGGTATGCGGCGCATTCCAGGAGCTTGAGGTGCATCGGTGGAAGCAGAGCATGCTCATCATTTATAGATCAGTTGTGATCTCGAACGGTCGAAGGGCTCTCCCTCCCTAATCGCATTACTTGCCCATCACCTGGCTGGCTGAAACGTGGCCCTCTGGTAACGAGGACGCTGTTCCCGGGAAGTCTCGCAGGACTTTCGCAGTGGTGGAGTGTTAGATGATTGGGAAGAGAGGATATTGCGACGAAGAGGGGAAAAAATAAATTCAGAAAAACACCAATTATCCGAATCAAATGGGACCGGTCCGTTTAGTTTAATATCCGGGTAATTGGATTTCTTCCAATTATTATTTTTAAGGCAAAATCCATAGAAATATCAGATTAATGAAGAAAGAATTGCAATTAACAATATACTGTTAAAATACACAGCAATCTCGTAAACAATCTATACGATGTGAGTGGTCACCCTTCATATTGGAAGAATTCGCCAACTCTATAGTTGCATTAGTTCCGCAGTAGGATGGGCACAATACTATGAACGATAATTAAATACTTCATTCTTACACGAAATTAACTTATTTAAACCAATTATTTTCTCACTTCGATCCGGATGATTGTTGTGCTACTCTACTTTCTTTCAGAAAATTCAATGGAAACTTTGTAGGATGTGAAAGATTTTGTGAAAATTAATATCCAACAACGATGAATCAATTTTGTGTTTTATTCTTAGTTTTTTTAGAGTAAAATATTCCAATACAACCAAGTAAAACACAAAGGCAGAGAAAAGTTTTCTTTCAGCTTCACCAAACGACATGAGCCGAATGGAGTTTAATATGATTGATCCAAATGTTAAAATGAGAGATGCGTGGAGTACGTAAGTCAGAGGAAGAAGCAATCAGATTATAGAGTAGTAAGGATGAATTAGTTTTATAAAAAAAATAAAACAAACTTATTTCGATAACATTTTCAGTCCAGGTTAAGCATTTCATCGAAAGAAAAAATTGCGACATACGTGTAGGTACACTTATGCACACATATTATCATTACTCATCTGTCCCTTGCACATCCCATTCCCCTCGACGAGCAACAATAAGTCAAATGAAGTATTCCTTTTTCTATTCCGAACTCCCACGAGGGATGTCAAATCAACCCTATGACGGACACCGCACATTTTCTTTCGATTTGACAACAAAACGCGTCTCATCCTTTCCCTCCTGTTCCATTTCAAAGTATGGGTGGGAAATACACGTCACGATTTGTGACTCAGTCACTCGCAAATCAGAGTTAGTCGATCGCTGCTGTCGAGTGTCACCGTGTGACCCGTTCAGAACTCGAGAGGGCGGGCGCCCACGTTCTACGGCCGGAAGCGTTTAGAAAAGCACTCGTAATTTCACCTATATTATCCCATGTGAAAACACGCAATGTACGGTGCAAAATACAAATTTGCGAAGCTATGTTGACGATGATGTGTGAAAGTGTAAATGAAAAAAAAAAAAGGATTATAGAAAAAAAATGGCAAAATATATTTCATCTCTGAGAGAATGTGAAGGAGATTTTTCTCTCCTCAATGGAAAATGCATATATTTCTCTTATGAACAGAGTATTGTTTATTTCGACACAGTTATTGTAGTGTGTTTTCATTAACAGACGTTTTTGGGCCAATACAAAGAGTTATAGAAATAGATATATGGATACGTTTGATATTTCATTTCATCAAATATTTTTCCTCAATATCGAGTTGCATAGAAATATTGAGCCGTGAAATTTAGAGCTATGATATATATTCCGAAGAACTGGGAAATATGCTTGATTATACGTATTTCACGATGATGAGAAATTTATTTGCAGGTAGATGTATTAGATCCTCCGTGGCTACGGTGTTACCGTGCTCACTCATCCAGGGATCAATTCCCGGTGGAGCCAGAAAAATTTGTAGCTTTTCATTTCTAAGTCTCAGTTCATATGCCTGTGGTGTACGACAAGTTCACACTCTGCGGCTTACAACCGCAGTTGTAATACTCGAATAGAGCAATCTATATTCTATCTAGACGCTGTTCCCTCCAAAATGTGAGTAAATTAGTGAGTAAGTTCACACAGAACAGAGCCTTACTAACAATCATAATATGTATATCAGCCATCGTACAGGCATGAATGATTAGATTTTAGTTTGGTGTTTTTTTTAAATTTAAACTGGACCATATTGAGATTATTTCTCAACAATGCTAGCTGAGTTTCCGCGGATTAACATGCATGAATTTTACGATTCTCACTCAATAATTTCTTCTGAAATTTTCCATGGATATGAGATAAACGTCTCATATCTTTTAACCTTTAATGGTGATTCAAGAATGGAAGAGGAATTGGAAAGTGAGTCGAAGACCCATCTCGACTGTAATTATTTTGGCTTTCCTCCTCTGACAACCATAAGATGTCATGTAACTAAAAGAACGGCCCTCGATACATCACTTGAGTGGTCAAGTGAGTAGATCACGTGAGAATATTACTTTCATTAAAATTGTTTCAATATAGTTTGTGAAACTAGTACCCAAGTGTTTCTAATTATCCTCATGTCGGGGTGATTGATTTCGTTACTTCACAGATTTTAACTACGTTGTTCCATAACGAAATCCCCTTCAAAATAAATAAGTTAGAAACCAGGAAAAGGACGAGTTTTATTCTATTAAATTGGAGCAGAAACCAAGTGCTCGTAGAAAGAAAAACTTTTTTTTTTGTGGGGCTTTAGGGCTCGTCAACATCGAGGTCATTAGAGCCCAAAAGAAAAACATATAACACGGAAAAATATTTTGGTGCCAACAACAATAGGGTACGTCAAATCGTCTGCAATTCCTGAGAATACAGTGTCTGTGCAGTAGCCTGCAACACTCACGAATTTGAGTTGTAGAAATCTTCAAGCTTCACTTCACAAAGTTCAATCACAATGTTCATATGCTGCAGTAATGACACTTAGTCGTTTGACTGATCTGAGCTCGGGTAGCGAGGAAAAGCGTCTCGGTCATCCGTAAGCTTAACACAGAGGTCTTCTCAGTAGGAGCTCTCTAGTCAGAATGAATTCTAGCTGTTATCAACAAAATAATTTCACCTTGGTAACCTTCTGATTCGTTGAGAGAATCCGTTGTCGCTGTTCTGGAACCTTCCTAATAGCGTTCGTATTTCTTGTCAATAAGTCTTGTCTTGACTTTCTAGTAAGCTCCAAACAACATCATTTCTTGTCTAGGAACGCGTACATATGTGTCGTTCTTTGGAGTACATAAACAAACGTTCGTTTGTCTTGCGTTCGGTGTCTTTGAACATAAAATGTCTTCCGTGTGATAACATCTAATATCTATTCAAGTGAGTAATAACATGCATGGAGTGATAATATGTAGCAGTTCTGAGTGATAATATGCTGCTACACTCAATACTAATTATTTTTTTATGAACCTAACATTGGAACGGTTTCTTAAAGTTATATCTAACCGTTTTCAGTTCTCCTACTTATGCGACATCTGGACGGCAGTTCCTGATAATATGCCAATATAATCACACAGCGCATCTTAGGGAAGTGGGAGTTCAGACCATTTCTGAATGTTACTCTGTAGTTTCAAGTTAACCCTTTGTTGAATTTCATTCAAATTCTTCCAGAAGTTTAGACGTGGCAAGAAACAGATAAGAGTTTCAGATTCATGTTAGTAAATTAGAATGGTAACTGGTGTCCATCAAATATGGGAGCGTTGGTGCTGGAGTGCCAGAGAGATTGGACGGGAGATGTTATAGACACCAAGTATTTGGGTGCACGTTCCAAAGCACGTACATATAAGATGGAAGACCACGTTGTCTCGCGACTGTTTTTGTAGGACAATGTTCCACATTACATGTATATTATGTCGATATTTGAATTGATATTAAATTTTTTAAATAATTTCTCTGATAAATAAGGTCTCTATTGCTTTTTTTACTTTTGTTGCCTTTTTCTAGAATAATTTCCTTTATATCTCCTAATGTTTTCTTTTTCATTCGTGGTATACCATTTGTGTTCTTATCGAAAGTATGTCGATTCTCAAGGCGTCTCATGTAAGTTTTATTAATCTCTTTTTCTATAGGACAGTGATATTCACGTACCAACATGAGAAAAAGTCTCCCATTCAATATTCCATAGTAAAATTCAATATGGAGCTTAAGATGTGTATTCAGGACAGCATCTGCGGGAGGCTGCAATGTTATAGCACAATAAAATCTCAACGCAGCACCAATCGAAATATTAAAATATTGTGACTACGTTGTTCCATATCGTTTGTTCTTATGGTTGTTCCAAATGTTTCTTATGGTACATTCATTTACCTTTATCAAGGACCCATTGCCACTAGGAAACATCAAGAAATCTCGTTTTGGTATTGAACTTCATGTAGCCATTGTTAAGGTAAAAATGTTATTTTAATTAATGATATTATTTTGTACGTCGTGTACATCTCTCCTGCAATTTTATAATTCAGTGATAAACCCACTTGGTCACACCACTTGTGAGAACGTTTTCTTGAGAAACAATCTTTCTTTCTTCGGTTAACTATAACATCAAATGGCATTTATCAGTAGCTGATGCGATGATTTGGACGTCCACATTTATGTTCTTTTGTGAACGCCAACATATTCCTGATATTTTGTATGTTTATGGTGTATCAAGGATAAATTGTCATAACGTTTCCTTTTGTTTCAGGTAAGTTCCCGCTCTGTGATGAAATATTTTCCTGATTTGGTGAGTAAGATACCGCGATATATTCTTTGGAAGTATTGTGAGTGGGTAACATGTAATTTTCTTCGACCGAGATTTTAATAATTGGATAATCTCCACAATAATAAAGATATCGAAACAGGTGACTTTTTATCGTACTTACTGCATTTTATAATAGGAATAAAAATCGTTGTAATAATATTGCAATTTATGTGCATTCTCAATTTGTTACAAGTACTAATTTGGAATAAATAAAATAGTCTTTCAACCTTTATAAAACCCGATTATATTTACCTGTCAACACCTTTGAACAACACAGCCAATCTTCTAATAGAGAATCTTGGCGCATATATGTGCATATTCTATTTAATTTTAAACTATTTTTCATTACTAAAATTGTTAAAATTATTATTTTCTCTCTATTTCCGTGTATTTGTATAGTACAATCTAATTATAAGTTCTACGTATTTTTAAAAACGATTTTACTTTCTATTTTGCGAGATTTGTGCAATGTCATGGCATTAATCATAATAATGGTAATTGTTTATTTTGTGTTTTTTCTGCGCACTTCTTTATCTTTTGATAAACGTACCTTTACATATTTAACATCTTGAAATACAATTGACAGTAAGGAGTCTTCTTCTACTATCAAGGGTACAAACATTTACTCCACTAAGTACGTTATTACTTAAATAATGGTATAAGCAACATGCATATATGAAACGATCGGTTTATCAAGAGTATTCTTCATAAATATTCTCTTTCCATGGAAGTTATTTCTTTCATCAAACAACACATTTATTAGTAGCCACTTCAAACGTTGTATTAAGTAAGCACTCTCTATTCCCTTTAAACTGTGTCCTTCCTTCTGTCCCGGTCTTTGAGATTCAACCTGAAATATTTGCGAGCAATCTCCGTACTCCATTTGAGCTGTTTGTCCTCTTAAAGGCCAATGGTTTTTGCAATGAATAGCAATTTCCCCACAACAACATCTACCCAGTCTGCCTCTCCCCTTGCCAACCATCAATGGTTTGTCTGAGTTGTGATTTAATTAAGGATTAAACAGAGGGTAACTAGATGCTCATGTTGATCCGATTACTCAAGGGAATTCACTCTTGACTTTTTTATGTTTCTTTGAGAAAAAACTAATACGTTTGTGAACACTCTGATATATTATGATAAATAAACATCACAGAAGGCTTTAATTAATCTGTTATTTTAACTCTTAATGAAAAATTCATGAGGCAAGTGCTTTAGGTCCAAATCAACTTATTAGACTAGATATATTATTTGAAAATTAAAGATTTAACTTTTATTATGAATGATCGAAAACTGTCTTCATGTCTTTTACACTCTACTAAAAATATTTTAAATGTATTTGATTTTATACTACATGTATAAAATCTAAGCTAAAATTGGAAATAAAATAAATTCTTGTTCAGCAGTTTTTTTAAATAAAATTTTCTGTCTTATCTTGTGTGCTTAGCGCGAGTAATTTTTTGTTTGTTTTCTGGTGAAGTGTATTTTGCCGTTGGGTCTTGTTTACGCTTATTACTTTTCCTTGCTGGAGGCAAATGAAGATGCTGACAAATTGGTCTCCTGCCGTCACATTATTCTCTGAAATTAATTTTTGAAGCCTGGATGAAACGTGCATCGCTCCCTCTTGACATTTGTTACAGAAAAAAATATTCTACAGGGGATTGAGAGATTTTTGAGGAATTAGAGTAACACAAACATTTAAAAACTACATATTGTATGAAAAGAACATGGGTTCGACCATTCATTATCGGATTTTTATGATTGATTGTAGGATTTATATAGAAAGCTAAATGAAAAAGAATAGAGTCTGTTGATTAATTTGGAAGAAAGGCGAACGACTCAGTACACAACACAAAACATGTTTCAGACTTCCTCTTTTAAAGAACTACTTTTTGGTGCGTCTATGATTTCTCTTTTTTGCGTCAAAGTGAGTTAATTGAGAAAAAGATACGTTTTCCAATTATCTAAAATAATTTACCGTTAATAAAAAGTATTCGGGTATCAAAAACTATTTCTCCCTATTACGAGAAAAATATACATTACAAACGAAAGTATAATGCATGTGTTAAATAACTATCGTTAGATGTAATTTGATCATAAATATTATTTAATAAATAGAGTTTAATTTCTGGGGATATGGTTCTGTGGGAAATCTACAGACTTACTCCTCATTAGCATGAACAATGATTGAACTAGGAACAGTTTGCAATGCTAGTTTATAGAGTGTTCCGCAATTTATTTTCTTATTTGGTTACCGTACCTATATGTTACTTGTTTAAGAAGAGACGTTAGTATAACTTTTAAACGATTACATTTAATTCAATATATTTCAACCACGCGCAGAGAGCGAAGCTAAAAGATATAGTTCTTCTTACGATTCATTAGTATAGGTACAAGAAAAGGCGTCTGGTTAAATAGAGAGACACTTGTAGATGTATAATATGGGTAGAAGTTATCCTTGCCAACACATTTGAAAATACACTTCTGTATTTGATGAGACTCATCATTCAAATTAATGAACTAAATTTGCAAATTCGATATTCAGAAGAGATGTAATTTTAAACACAGATGTATGTCCCAATGATGGTGCATCGCCACACGCTTTTCGTCAACCTATACCTAAGAGTAGCATCAACAACTTAGAAAAAACACTAATGAATATTTTTGATGGTAATAACTTAAATGTTTGGGTTGTATTGTACATGCGACTAAGAAAGAATTTTTCGTTTTCTTTAAATTTTAAAGGTTATTATTTTAGTTATTACGTATCTTGCTCACTGAGGAAGAACGGAGAACAACGATACAATTGGAAGCTGCGTAGAGTGAGTCACTCAATAGGGTCGAAACTTTTGTAAGGCTCTCCTTGAATAGAAAAGATTATTCAGAAGTGAGTGATAAAAGGTTCCCGTTGCGTCGGAAATTGTGGGAGAATATTACGTACCCCGACGAGCGTAGCACGTGCTAGTCAACCGGTCCCGCGATGTGTACCATGATATAGTCGAGTTCATTAATAAATAGTAGCTGATTTTGGTAGTGTATTGAAAACTGTATTTTAAATTTATTGTGTATAAAGTGCATTGATGTCATTGGCTTCAAAACTCTAAATATAAATGTCTAGAATTATTTTGCGTAAGTACCATGTGGTCATATAAGTAACGGTGCAACCATCACGAGTGCTGCCAACATTCTTTATTTGGATTTATGATATAAAAATTATTTAAAGAAGAATTTCAGTACGTATTTTAAAAGAGAATTTTGCGACGATGGTAACCACAAATATGAGGTGATAGAGCCAACTACGCAAGTTTCGTATCCAAAGCAACTGGAATCATCGTTACGTAAGAAATTTGAACAGTTGAACTATGGTGGCGATCCTGGCCAACGAAGCAAGCAATTTCAGGGCCCACGAGACAACTAAACAGAGCTGCTAACGACGCCTCTGTGATTGGTTGGGACGATTCATCAACACACTAGGTAATTACATTGAATGTTATAATATGATTATACAAGAAAACTTCGAAAAACCGCGTTGCGGTTCTATATTACGAAACTATCAATATTTGAATGTTGTAAGGGTAAATAAAATTAATTTATTGAAGGAAGTCATTTGAAAAAAAAAACTATGTGTGAAATAAAAATCAAACATTTTAAAATAAATTGAGTTTTAAAATGTTAGTATTATTTATTCAACTCGCATTGAAATGAAATTTTTTTTTTTCATAATCTCCAGAAGTTGATAGTTGAACTTGGTCGTTATATCACCAATTTAAAGGAAACAATACCTGAATTTCTATTCATAAGGATTTGTGGAACCTTTCCAGGGTTGCTCAGCGGTTCCAAACACGTGACATTGTGACTTCTAACGGCATTTGGCAGTTCGACCTTAGGTCTAAGTATTGAAAGGATGAGTTAAAATTCCGTAAGTTACCAAAAATTACGAATACGAACAAAAATGAGCTAACCTAACATGGCACACGGCTCATTCAGGTAATGCTTTAAATGAAGTAATTTCTTGTTATCTCCATCTCAAAAACCTGTTAATGAATTGACAAAATATTCATTTATATCTAAAATCTTTTGAAGAACACACGAAAGCGTGTGGTCACTTCCCACACATGTGCAGAGTCTCGGTCTAGTCAACCCCAAGACTCCTATCTTGAGTCTGCGATGGATATTGGTACATACAAGCTATTACGTTGACGAAGACAAACACGTAAGATCATCTGACGGTAGTGACGAGGGCATCGTCATGGGATTCTATCGCACATGTTCACTGGTCGTAGTTGTCATCGTAAGTGACCGTACCTCGAATGCCCCCTACGGATGCATGATCGCTCCCAGCAGTGTAGCTCTCCCGTCGTTTATCACAATTCATTTACATTTTGGGTCACGAGCATGACAATATGTCAGTCATTTGTGTCAATACTGGCATCGCAACCCATTCGAACACTCAAGAGGGCGTCATGACTTTTCCCGAACACAGGTCATGAAGGACATTTTCCCTGTCCTTTTCATCCCCTACGAAACATTTACATCCCTGGTGAGGGATTAAGGGGGACACTAGATGGATTTTCTTTTATATTGTATCATAAGTAGTAAATAGATATATTATTATGCATATACTAGAAGACATTTGAAATTATTATTGTCCCTTATAATCAGGGTTCGGATCTATATACAAAAAAATAGGGAAACGTATCATAATGTATCAAAATATGCCCTAAAAATCCAATTGATGCACTAACAAATTCGAAATATTCACTAAAAAAATCAAGTTTAGTCTACTTATTACTAATAAGTGCAAGTGTAAATTGGGTTTATTGAATAATTTTACTGAGATCGTCCATATAGTATGAGCCTTAAATGTAAATTTTCATTGATTACACAAATTCCCAACCGATAAATTACAGAGTTCAAACAAAAAGTCTAAAAATATATGCATATCCATGCACAATTAAATTAAATTAAATTAAAATGGTCTCACGAGTTTAAAAATAATATAAATCAATTCTTCAAAGCTATAGATAGTAAGGAAATAAATACGCAAAACAAGCAAAATCCGCGCTCTGCTATTAATCATTATTGAGACAGTAAGTGGTCTCGAATTGTTATCACGCCAACATTAATTATCAACTCGATGTAATATGTGAGGTCTGCTAAAATGTTATATAACTTTTTTCACTCAAGTTACGTTTTGGATATATTCACCATTTCTCTCCTCTCAACTGGAGGCTTCACTGCTTAATAAGAACCCATGCTCATTTGCAAAGCACCACTCGTTACCTTCAGAGAGTCCGCAAAATTGCTCTCTAATTTTCCTCCGTCGCTACTTCCAGCTTTCTTGACGGATTATATGTCTTATTAATATCAGTCTTTTAATAATAAAATTTTGTACTTTTAATATACTTTTATTACAGATTTTTTTCTTAAGATAAACAAGCACATTATGAGATGTCTGCACACCGAAAACGTTTCCGGTGTCCCGTGTGCCCTGTCCACCCTTGAAACCATGTGATTCATGTCGTTTTTTAGATTCACAAGTTTACAGTGTGGACGAAATGTTTTAAGTTAAATTCGATAAACAAGAAGAAAGTCCTTCTTAAATTGTTTTAACAACCACACATTACTGTCCGACAAAAATAAATATTACTCTCATAATGCAGAATTGATAAACTACCCCAGCCCTTTCTGCGTTCTTTTGTGGATCCTTTCCTCATTACTACATATTATAAAATATCAAGTCATTAGTAGTTCGACTTTACTGTGTATTATTTGTTTCCTTATCTCCTTATTCGTATCCTTTTATAAGAAGAACGTCAACTAATTGATAAGATCTCATTTTATCTATTAGGTCAGTATTATATTAATGAAGAATGTATATCGAATCAAAGAAAGAAAATGATGCAGGCAGTGTCACTTAAAATTCAGATTATCCTTCTTTTCAACGGATTGATCTAAAAACGGTAGTATACATTTCTTAAAAGATCTAAATCGTGTCTAATTTTAATAATCACTCCACCACTGGTACAGAAAAAAAGTTTCGAAAGCAAAGTATATTCGACACAGAAATTATTCATCTGACACAGAGTTGATTGCCAATACTTAATCAACAGATATTTACTCAAAATTGAAATTACATTCTAAATTTTAACCTGTTTGAATCGTTCTTTTTTCCTGAACTGTAAAAATACACAATAAAATTATTGTTATACAACAATGCTTTATCACAGGATGTTACACAAGTACTTCATGGATTGAAAGATTTGATGTTCCCAAAGCAAAATATTTTTTAAATGAAGCAAACTACACAAGCATTTTAATTTGTTTAAGAAAACATTCCAGAAAAAGGTTGAAAATAATGTTGTGAATACAGACATCGGACAAGATGAGTGAGTTGCATGAAATAAAATGCATAAAGAAAATAAAGATTTATTACGGAATCAACTTGTATCCCTTCTTTATCCCAACATTTATGCAGCTATGATAACTTCTACTGAAAAATAAAGCACCACCTGAAAAGACACAGAAGGTGCATCAACTTTTTCACTCCATCTTATTTTGACGACACGAATTGGCTAATTCATAACAACGTGTCTAGAATTTATGTACTACACATCAGATATTTAGTTTCAACATTAACTCCTTTTCCCTAGTCTGTAGGGATAGCTAGGGGTATTATGATGTTTCCTACTTTGATGTGGCGGGAAAATTGCCAGGGTGCCGGATGCCGTTCCTGTCGCAACTCTCCGAGGTGGGTGATTTTGTGCACTATAATTGTTCGTGTTTAACACGAGTCCGACCCCTTAGTTCGCTAGAATGGAACTACTTACCAGACTGTGGTCGCACTACTGGTTATATAAAGATCGCTTCTCTGTATTGTGGACGTACTCTTTGATTTTCATTTAGACTTTCCTGTGCGTCTACAAGTGACATCTTGGGACCAGAGTATGATTCCGAGAGCACCCACCAGGTTCGTCGTGTGTCGGAGACTGCCGACTCAGTCGGCCACCCTACCCGCCCGGACTGGGCTGGATTTAGGATTACAGGTGACCTACCAGTATGCGCACTGGTAGACGGGAACACGTATAGCTGTCGCATTCCTACTACTTTATGCACAGGTAGTAGCCGAGCAGCGATCCTGCTCACCGATCGGAAGTAAGCGCCAAATCAATGGAATTTAAACTTCTTACCCGTGCCACGGGTGTGGAAACCACTGCCCGGCAGAGACCAACCCATTTAAGGGGTGTCAGGTTGTCCATAACCTGAGGGCTCAATGCCCCCACCCTGCCTACTCGGTTTAAAGTGCTGAGTGACATTCGAGGCCATGAACATGACTACTCAAGGACTTGACTTGCTCTCTACCACTTCGTGAAATCCCCAGCATCCGATCCGTTGCTCCATTTAAGGAGATTGGGTACGGGAGTGGTGGAGCTTGTCCGTTCGTCCAGTGGTCCACCGAACGGATGCTAACGTAATCCGGGTTGACTCATTTAAGTCCTACCCTTCAGACACTTAGCTGTGTTCGAGGGCAAGCCCTCTCCCCGTGTGTCGGGATCCAGAAACCGTACCGGATCCCAAGCTGATGACGGGTAACTGCTCGAGACGCAAATAGTTTGCCTCTTCCACCTGTCCGAGACATCCTTTCCATTTGCCCAGGGTATCTAGGATCTGGGCGGGTTACATGCTCGTTGTTAGCCAGGTTTTCCTGGCAGCCTGGGTTTTCCCAACGAGTAAAGACCGATGCCCCTTGCAGGAACATCTCCCCCCTCC
>NNCF01127128.1:336531-375040 GCA_002313205.1 Laupala kohalensis | reverse complement strand
GTATATATATATATATATATATATCAAAAGTAATATCGATAAGGTATTTCATTCATTATTATTTCTACAAACACGTGTATGAACAATTTTAGTTATCGTCACATTTACTTATTAAGGTACGTTTGCTTCTAGCTGACGTCTTACACTCCGTTTTTTGTTTTTAGAAATGTTCAGCTGAGTATATTTTTGTTTTAAAATATACTCAGCGTTTATTAATGTTTTCTGAAAAATAAATTATATATTTTTTGTTCATTTGGTGTGTTTTTACACGTTATACTTTAATGATGATACTATACTCGTATCGAAACGTTGGCAATGTAGAAGAGAATTTTATTTTCTTTGTGATCTAATGCTGAGAAATTACAGTTAAATTCACAAGATATTAAGAAAAAACGATTTGTTTTATTAAATTACATTTTCCTCGTATAACTTAGTTTATGCCACGAAAGATCGCGTTGTTTAAATTCTACAAAATGAAATGTTTACTTTAATATACCGTTCCTGAAAGGAAATAGGGGACGTATTATTTCTTCGTGAATATCGTACTTCGTTCTAAATGTTTTGTTTCAATTGATTCAGTTGAATTTCATGTGGATGAAATATTCCAAGACAGCTCTTGAAAGAATGTATTGAATGTTTTCCTAATTATAAGTTTTATTTGAATTTGTTTTTTTTAAGTACGTAAAGAAAGTGGGAATTTGTTTAAGGTTTTAAAAATTATTTTATTTTATGGAAATTTTTCTTTCTCTTTGTATTTTAAATTTATTTAGTTTTCCTTCAAAAGTTCTCGTATTATCAAAATAAAATTAAACTAAAAAAAAGAGAACACAATTTACAAAGCTAAGTAACAAGCATTTTCTTATGTGTATTTCCTGAATTTTTTGTATTCCAAACATTCATCTGTATACATCGCAAGATTATTCCAATAGAAAATTATTACGATTGGACTTGAACTTGGAATTTAAGACGATTCGATGGTCGTGATCTTTGTGGCAGATGTTTCTTCATTTTCTTAATGGCATATTTACGTGTGGTCTGTTGGGATAAACTCTGCAACCACTTCTTTATAGATATTTACTAACTCTTGACAAAAAGACCTTGTCAATTTATTCATTTTACAGTTATCACTGGAAATTACAGAACGCATATACAGTTTTTAATCAAATCTGTCACATCCTCTACCATTATAATTATTTCGAACTTCATTATTTGAACGGTGCTTTTTCTGTATTTCCAGACAACAAATTACATCTTTCGAATAACACTCGTCACATCCTAACATGTATTGAAACTTAGTACGGTAGAAGCTTATTTATATTGAAGACAACAAATTCGCAATAAAAATTGTAATTTACATATTCTATTCCTCAAACTTTTATCTAAATTAAATCCCACGTACGTAAAACTCATCTGAACTTCGCATTTCCAACAAACTATTGTCACAAAATAATTCAGTCTCATGTTTTTCTCTACTTTTTCTTTTACTTTTCTTAAGATTTTTTATAATGTGATTGTTAATTGCAACTGTGAATATATCATTATTCCGTGCATTTCTATAGGTATCTTCAATTATTCTTTAGCAAACTAATCATACAATTTATTGACTGCAACTGTTGTCAAATATCTGGAATAATTCTTGACTTCATTATTTACCTGACTTCGATTTTGTTTTCAACTACAAATTCATCTTATAAATATTTCCTCGTCATAAGTTATCTCAACTTTTCTTATTACTTTACTCTTTTGACATGCCACTAATAATTCAAATTAGGATGTAATTTATGCTTTCGCAAAAAAAAAGAAAATAATTATCCGTTTGTCTATAGATCTGATTGATTTGTTTCAAAATCCCATCTTCCTAAAAGAAGAAAAAAGTAAGTATCTAGCGACTCTCCCGAATACAAATATGAGTTGGCGATATTATGGTGTCACAGATGTGTGTAGTATTGAACCATCGGTCTTATTGCACCGTGAATTACGCTCAATGAATAATAATTATATTAGCCGCAATGACTGGAACCAACAAATCAGCCACAGTAATAAGTCTGCAGTATTGCTACTTTCATCTGCTGCGGGTGAGCGCTATCGTAATAAATAAATCAGGTTATCTAAATTGAATTAAAACAAAATATGAACAGTAAGATTATTTGTAGGTAGGTAGGATATATTTCGATAATAAGTTATCCCGGAACCAAGTGATATTCTCGTATGACTCCGCGTTCATAAATATCCATGGAATAATTATAATTTTGTTCCGTTCCCTTATGATTGCCAAGTTGCCTTGCCTTTTCCGTGGTTCTTTCTTTCTTTACTTTAGTGTCTTATTAGTAGGAGCGTTTTGCCTCGTTGATGCACAAGTGGTCCTCCTACCGTCTTAGACATAAAATTGGGACTTAGGGCAGGAAACTAAAAATAAGAAATTACAAACAAAACATGGTTATGAAAATTGTTGTGAAAAAAGGTGTAGAAGAATTTAAGTTTAACACATATGTTTGTTCTAGAAATGTATTACAACGAAACAAATAAATATATATTTAAATGATCGCAACAGTTTATAGGTCGAAACATCAACTCATAACCCCGCGTTATGTGCACTTTCTCCTAAAATTGTCATTAACAGTTGGAAAATCGCCCAGTCTACAATGAAACTTCGATTATAAATCGAAATCAACCATGACATGTGGCTTGTAGACATAATGGAATTGAGATAATGCAGTTTTAGTTCTACAGCGAATGCAGCAAAATATGGAACGTCGCTGTAATAAATCAAGCATTTATAGCTTCACAGTTGTTTCCGAGAATACACAATTCGAGAACATTATAAAAGGCCATCGATTTAGATACCACTAACGGGTAATAAATTGTATTTTTAGGGATCTTCTTCCAATACATTTCGTCTTTAGGCGATCTTCCATGTGTTAAAATTTCCAGGATAATAAATCAGTCGAACAATGGAACAGTTTTGGCATTGTCCAATCCCAAAGAGTTTGAATACACCTAAGAAGACTTTTTTCCCTTTAAAGTGACGGTATATGAAATGTAGAGAATTAAAAAAAAATTTTCAGGAGGGTCATGACTAGAATAATGATAACGTACCAGCAAAATTAATTCGATAGGTGGTTTTGCTTTACACCATGACATTGCGTTCTCGAAAGTATTGGACAATTCTAGTCACTATTGTTTATTCATTAGTACTATTGATGTGAACTGTTAAAGTAGTTAAAACCCGAAAAAGAATTGTTAAGTCAGCCGGAAGAACAATTCTGTTAAAAATTTAGTGATATGACAATTCTTGAATAAATTGAAATGTGGAATATTACAAAAACTGGTGAAGTTATAATCAGAAGCGTATAAATGTGTTTGTAATTTCTCTTTTAGTACTTTATAATAGTTTCAATATTTCTGATATAATATAACAAAGCATTAGAATTTATTCTAGGTACTATGGCTCACAGCGGACCACGATAACAAGCGCTAGAAATACCTACTTCGACGTGGGTTATTAAGAATTATTTCTTAGAAATATTCATGAAATTTAATATTTGTATTAATATCAATTCGTGATACTTACAGTTCATTGGAAACGTTTTTCAGCGAATTCCATATTTCAAATCCCCCTGTCAATTCTGTCTGTAGGAAAATGAGATTTCTCCCAAACCAATAGGCTATTTTGAGGTAGAAGCTCACATGCGCTCCACACACCCAGTGTATCTTTAACCTCGTTACCTTGTGTTGACGAGCACGTGGTCGTGCAATCAACGCATTCGCTATTTGCGTTACAAATCTCTTTAGAGGTACGCGCTGTCGACGGCCATGACACCCATCAGGGTGCTGTGTTTTGAAGCTTCCGTGCGCGTGCGTGCGTGTTCAACTTGATTGTGCGTTAAGCGCCGGAGCGTGAAAGCGATGAATCGACCGCGAAGCATCAACGTGTTCACGCACTGGTTGAGACCGCGGTCGAAGTATAACTCACTGACATCACAGGCGGACGAAAATCTGATTATGACATGACCAAGGTACGAATTTACTGTAGAACTCCTACTATCCGTATCAATAAGGACCACATGCGATGCGGATAATAAATCCGGATAATATCCGTATAAATATTCTTCATAGGAAAGGTTATTTTAAGAAAAGATTACAAAGAAATATCATATTGATGAAGAAAATACAAAAATTAACTCAAAATACAGTTAAAAACAATCCATACTAATATGTAAATGCGTAACGCGAAAGCGAGTCTGTCTTTTTGTTACTTAATCACAATTAAACCGATCGTGATGAAATTTTGCAAGGATATAGTTAAGATGCCCAGGATTTTTGATTTTAAAAATTCTTAAAAAAGAAGATAGAAAATTATTTTGACCATAAATGTCAACGAAATGTAGAGAAAAGAGAATTGTATTCGCTTACGTCGTCTAAACGGTTAGAGATATATGATAACTCTGAATGATAATATTGTTTGCCTCAAAGACATCTACAAAAAAGTCCGCGACAGCATATGTCTACCTACAAAGGTTCATCCACATTACTGGAAAAAGGTTATTAAAAATAGGAGTGTTAAAATTCGTATATTTAAAAATAATTTAGGAAGGAAGAAATCAATCACCATCAAATTTAATGAATTATTTTCTTTGTGCATTTAACAAAGATAAAGACCGCCTTTAAATCGTAAAATTTCTACGAATTGTTTAGATTTTTCAATACTTTTAATGAAATGGTGCAGCCGCGTCATGCATCGGAAGCGAAAATTCGATCGGAGTGGCTCCCGCGAGATGGTGTAGTGTATGCAGTAAACGTTTGTATTAAATTAGTATTTTTGTGAATTTGAAAAATTAGGATGCAAAACATGTTTTCATAAACAGCAAGTAAAAGAATTTTGATCTTATAATGTAGATAGATTTTATTTTTTCGTGAGTACAAGAAGATTAGTCTAAGAAAACTCCAGAGCAACGCCGGGTAATCAGCTAGTTAAATAATAAATTGGTGATTAAAATAATTACATTAGTTAATCGTACCATAATTTCTTGATCAACATCAATTTCCCTTGAATTTCCATTTTTTTTTCTCTGTGAATCCAGATGATTCGAGTTCGGATAAATGGAGTTCTACAATGTTTACGTATTCACTCAAGAACGTGTTATAAAGAATTTCTTTATACATCTAATTCCATTTAGCAAATTGGGAGGTGATAACGGAATCGTGACAGAATTGTTAGAGGACTTGGANCAGCGGTCGGCAACCTATGACCCGCGAGTCACCTAGTGACTCACTGGGAAAATTTTAATGACCCTGTAAAAATTCTTAATTATATACTAACGATGATCGATAGGTATTCTTGCCAACGAATTCAAGTGTGCTTGTCAATGCACAAGCCCTCCGAAAATAGGTGCTCGCGGGTCATAGGTTGCCGGCCCTGGTCGTGGTACTCAACCACTGTAAATTCTCGCACTGCCTCCTAATGACGAAGATGACGAGGGTAAAGTGGGAATGAGGTGAGGAGTAGATGATGAGTGAATGTCGTGGCTGAATGACAGGCAGGAGAAACGTGAGTGACCCGAGAAAACCTGCCTCGAACCCGCTCTGTCCATCACTGCACGGGTCACCGAAGTTCCAGGTAAATGGTATTTTTTCGTTAAATCTGTATTTCCTTCGTCATTGATGAGAGTAATCGACATGTCCTCGATTCAATCAAAACTACCATTTACACAAAAACACCGTTTACACGAAAACTTGTGTACGTGAGGGATCGACTAAAACGGTATGTTACCAGAACGTCGGAAAGTGGGTTTATTTCGACCTAACGTTACACAGATAGAACACAGATTTCGTAAAATTTCGCAAATTATGGGAAATATGCTTCAATAAAATATATTAAAATTTAGTATGTCTCAATTTTAATTTTCCACATATATTAACAATGAATTATAATTTTATTTGTTGTATATGTAATAGTTATAATAGAAACTACAACTATGCATCGTCTCGCAAAGTACACGTTTATTGTTAAGAAAAAGAATGCTGAGAGGACTGAATCAATGCTCAGGAATTTATGACCTGGTTACATTTACTGTATTTTTTATTATGCTAAAATATATCTTTAAATAAATTTCTTATTTCTTTCTTTCAGTTTCTCAGATATCACTATTGTTCGATGGAGTGAATAGCATAGTGTAGTTTGATTTTGACTTATTCGATCCCAAGGGGCAGCTTTTTACACGTTGCCATTTCGGTATTCCGAGTTTCATGATCCATTAAATATTAACATGACTTGTATTATTCCATAGTTCTAATTCATTCGTTGTTTACTACCAAGAGTAATGGGTGCCACATCTTGATGGAATACTCAAAGTTAATATTGCAGTGAGCAACCAATAGTGCTAAGCTGTTCTATAATATGTTACACGTGGCATATTATCTGTTTTGATCTGGATACTACCACTACACTGAGCATCCCGAAGCATCCAAACAATATTATGTAACTTGAAACGTATAATACTTTTTTCCCCATTAATGTTTTTTTTTTCAAAGACGTAGGAAAGACAGAAAGTGAGATCACAAGATTATTTTCAAAAATAATCACAAACGGTGTTTTTGAGGCAGTCATTTACGGTAAAAGTAAAAAACTTTTTACTGTGATTCATATATCATAAGGTGGGCATGTCTTTTTCAAATACCCCTAATCCCGTACAACTAGTTACATTTCAAAAAGTCCGGATGCAAAATCAAAATCTAATTTTTACATCGGTACAGTATTTATGAGATGTTTTTCATGATTTCAACTTAAATTTTCCTTATTGTACGATATTTATTGCCTGTTTGAACAAGAAGGCCATGTCCGTAGTGATTCTGAATACGTACTGTAGGCATCAACTTATTCTTCTAAAAAGAATTTAAAATGTAGTCGTAAGTTTTATTCTTCAACAAAAAATCGAAATAATTTCATTACATTAATGGGATGGCTTACTTTTGCTTCTGGCATACAGAGCGCAATTAATAAGTTATTGCAGAATTTGTGGAATTGATTTGTTTGCATCTGACTTGAACGTGCACTTGATATCACGGGTTATGTTGAAATGATTTTATGAGATGCATGTATACTAAAGAGAATTCCATCGTATATATCTTCTATACCTTCTCTTTAACTTTCCTACCTTAAACCTTCTCTTTAAATTATAAGTAATAAAAGATTTTGTCATTCTCTCCGTATTTATTATTACAAAAGGCCTTTTCGGCCACATGGCGGCCATCATCAGTGCTACAAATTTTTTTTATAAAATATAAATTACAAAATAAATATAATCATTCTAAAAACAATATACCCCCTTCTACTTCAAAAAGTTAATAATTTTTCAATTAAAAATGAAATATAAATGACAAAGTAAAAAATTGAAATATTCTAAAATTAATTTACCCCCTTCTTCTTTGACAAGTTAATAATTTTCAATATAATATGCAATAGTAACAGGATACAAATGCAACAGGTTTATTACTTATTATGAACAATCTGTCAACATCAGACAAATTCCTCAAACTTCTCTTTAAAGCATCCAAAACTCCGGAGATCGTAGTAAACTGAGTACAAAGGGGAATTGGACGCGGATCATTTAATAGTAAATGTGAAATAAATATTTTGATAGTAATAGTAAATGTGAAGTATAGAAAATTCTATAGTCTTTCAATAATCAATAAAGAATGATAATGAAAGTTTAATATTTCCTTTTAAAGTGATTATGTAATTATTTTCATTCCTTTCTGAAATATTTTAAGTAGGTTGCTTTAAAGTACGTACTTATTATGATGTTCTGAGGAAGAATAATATTGGTATTTCATGCACGTAGTACATGATAGAGTACAAAGTCAAACGAGATGGTATTTACCTCAGACAAGCGCCACTATGAATAATAATGCCTCGCTATATTTCGGAACATTGCAACGTCTATAGTTAGAAGAAAATGACGGACCCGGATCATCTGCTCTGACCGCTGGGATGTTGTCTTATGCATCACGTGCCTCCCAAAACCGGTTCATAATCTTCGTCTGACCTGTTCTTGAGCATTCAGTCACTCTCAAGCAGGGAATAAATATCCACGGGCTTCTCGCTCTGGGATATTTAAACGCGGATTGCGCATTAGTGACAAATTTAAATGAATATTTGGTTAAAAGAGGACTGCGTGATGTCTGTGTCGTAAAGAGGCAGAAAATGCACAACATCTACAGTGGAATTGCTCACTTTATGGTGAAGACCATCTACTGTGGAATTGCTCACTTTATGGAAACGAGCACGTTATAAAGAGTATGAAGCGAATGGAGAAATTCAAAATAGAACACAGAGGAGAAAACATTGATATCACAGAACATTATGAGGCATTTCCGGAATTTGTTAATGAAATTGTGGAAATACGAGATATTATGAAGAGAGAAATGGAGCAATAAAGAAGATAAAGACACAAGATTAGGGGCGGGGATAAGAGTTGAAAATAAGATACTGAAGACTAACCATTGTTGAAAAGAACCTTGGTATGACTTTGCAAACAGGCAAGGTGGTTAAGACCGAAACCAAATAAATGAAAAAAAAACAAAAAAACTACGTCTCAGGATAGTTTTACAACTTTTTGACTTAATTTTGAAAATAGTAAAAATAATATAGTGAAATTGGTGCCGGACAAGGACTCAAACCAGGAATATTCTACTCTTGCTGTAGGGTGCATTCCACTGGTCATCGCTTCATTCGGATAAAAATTACGTATGCTCGTCCTCTTGCATTTTGGTGATTTTTTCACTGTTATTAGGGCACATACCATTCATCGGTAAAGATGGCCGGTTGGATTTTGGATCAGTAAAGTGGATACACATGTTTAGGAACAGTTTAGCGGGTTGCATAAATCGGTTGCTTGTTGAGGGTTGTCGAGTTTTCTCAAAGGCAAAACCTCGCTAGATTCTCGATTTTCATCGTCATCGATCGCGCAGTTACAACAAAAATACATTTCTACATACTATAGCAGTCGCCACGGACAGCATGTGACTTGGAGTGCGCAGTAGCTCTTTGAAAAATACGTGACAATGTTCGACGAGTAGCGTCATCTCTCTGTTGGGCGCCATATTTGCCAAATATTGAGTAATGTTTTTTTAACTTTTCGCCTCCTACAATAAAAGAATGTTTAAAAATATTTGTTCGGCAATGCCTTAAGGTAGTAGGAAGTGTTAAATCTCTAAAATATCTAAAATCAGCTTAAATAAACGCAGTAACATGTACTTACGGATTGCATCTTATGGAGGAAACACTAATTTTCAAGAAAAGACAAACTTTTCAATAACTAAAATGATGGAAGTTTACTTTGATTTGTAGTTAACTTTTCGTAGAATTTTTTACATTACTTTTATCTATAGGCCATCGGACATTTGGGAAATATATTTTACTTTTTCCTAGGTGAGATGCATAAATCACGAAACAGTTGCACTCGTCCTACATACATTACGTATTTCTAACGAGTCAAGCGAGTCCCTGAATATTATTTGTACCATACTATTCGGTAACTGATACTAATTAAAACATTTTTTTTCTTCACTATTATTCATATTGTTGATTTTCAAAAATAATTAGAATAAAAATAAACAAAACACTTAAATTACTGTGATACGACTGACATGGAGCGCTAGTTCCACCTTAACATGTCAGAAAAAAATGGCAAGTTTTTCCTGCAAATAACTATATGGGGAGAGAATTGGAAGCGACCTTGTCATTTCTCAATGTTCCCATTGTCAAGGACCTGACCGCTAAGACGCTGTGGGAAATGTTGATTGAAATAAGAAATTTGTCCAATACAAAAGTATCTGTGTGTGTGTGCAGTCATGTGCACTGAACGGTGGTGACGATCATAGTGCTCGCCTTCGGTTTCCGAGAAGCCTCGCAAAATGTGTATGGTTTGTTCGAGATGGAGAGTCGCTGTTCTGCAAACCCCGTGCCCGAGTTGAATTTCCCGGTAACATTTGGTTTGCGCGACCCCATCTCTTCCATCGTCACGCACCAACCATTACTGGAGCCTCGATCTGTTGCAGCTGCAACCGAAGCCAGCGCTCACTGATCACAGCGTACGTGTTCTAGGAGAGATCCGCGCACTTTTGTCGACCCAGAACTGGAGAGCATGTATATTGTTTGCAGTCCATGTAGTTGTTATCGCGTGTTTTAAGATATTAGTGAACATGACGCGTCCGTTTGTATTTTATGTTGAATTGTATGCATTCAAAAATTTATTATATTTATGTATTGATTTCTAGTTTTTTCTTCATTTTCTCAATTTGATTTAAGCTCTGTCTAGTTCCTCATANATATATATATATATATATATATATATATATATATATATATATATATATATATATGTGTGTGTGTGTGTGTGTGTGTGTGGTTCTTCTTACCAGGAAAATAATTTTTCCTCCAAAATATTCGTACACATTAAAATTTCTTTATTTTGCTTACTCAATTTTACGATTTACTGAAGTAAAGTGACGCACTCCTCCACCAATTTTTCAAAATAATTATTCAACGATTTTGAATACTTGTTTAACGTAACATAATTCTATTTATACGGAAGACAAGTGAACAATGATACGTCTAATGAAATTAATTTCATAGAACTATCAAGAATAGTGTTTCTATATTTGTTAATGAAATCTAAACTATTAATCACATTTAATCCATTGGACAAAATATTACGCACATTTAATCCATTTCCTAAGTATATTTAAGATACATTTAGAAAATCTTTTTAATGGGCAATCCTGCGAAGATATTATTATCCTATATGCGACATTAGGTTTGTGTATCTTTGGTAAACCATAAGCCAAAGAAATATTATCCGAGGTGGTATATAAACTGTAATATCTTTCTGTATCTATGTAATTGTTTAATTTCCATCGCCTAAGTAAGGATTGTAAATTTCGTAATGTTCTAATTCCTAATATTACTTAACGTTATATATCATTATATAAAACAGATCTTACAGGTTCTCGGAAATGTAGTTCGAATTTGAATAAGTTCTGAACCTTATCTCATTTGTCAGCGTATTTCTTTAGCAACTTTGTACTACGTCTCATGAATAGCTAAGTACACTACTACTCAAATTCTCTGCTTCAAGTAGTGTACATACATTGTAAATAAAAGTTAACAAGTTCAGTACTGCATCTCTAGTTTTTTTCAGTTAACGTCTGGGCCTTATTTACATTGAAACCATCAAATAGATTGGTCTTAACAATATTAGAGTTATTCAGGTTAAATTCCTCCTTAAAGGTTATCAATTCTGATAAACTAAATTCAATATCTGTATACTAATATGCATTGGGAAAATCTGTCAATCCAAATACAAAAAAATATGTAGTTTATTATTAGCATTTGAAACTCATATGTCCGAGGCTAAGGTTGAAAGTGACTTAGACAGTACAACTCACACACATCAAACTTTTAGAAGTTAATTCAGAACATGCAACATTTATTTGAAATAATTTTTTCCCACCAATGTTGTTCAATCTCCAGAATACTGTAACATCTGACCCAATTTGTATCTTTGTTGCCAGAATGATTATGCTGAATGTACCGAGCCATTGTCTGGGTCATTAAGTCAGTACTTTAATAGGTTCAACTGACTCGGGGTTCATCGCATGCATCAGCATTTCACTCACAATTGTCCTGGTTGTTACGTTCCACAGAGTTATTTCTGCACCATTAGTATCTATCACAGTACCTCAACTTTCCATTATTTTAGACTTTAATTTTGCTTACTATCATAAAGTCTAAAATAATGGAAAGTTGAGGTACTGTGATAGATACTAATGGTGCAGAAATAACTTAATTTTGCTTACTATCATAATTTTCACTTACACATCATTTTAGTACTTTATTCAAATTTTTACAACTGTTTAAACGAACAATATTATCAGATTAAAAACAACAATATGATGGAAGCCCATACAAAAAATATTATTTTCGTTATGTTAAACGTTAGTTTAATGCTAATTGTGGCTTCATAGTCATAAGTGTTGACGAAAACAATAATCTATAAGAGCACTTTTATAATGTTCACTATTTTATTGTATCACAATGTACAATGTCGTATATCGTAGTATTTAGTGTATATTACATCTGTGTCTTGTATGGTTTAATTTTCTACGTTCTACATTTTATTGAATACGCTTTTGAGAAATGTTTATTAACTATCTTAACCGATGACAATAATTGTCAGTTAAGTTAAGCACTTAATGAATAATAGAGATTCTATTTGTAAAGCTCCTTCAAAACAAATTTTAAAAAATCAATCATCAAAAAATTAGGAACGAAACAATAAGAATTTTGATTATTTTTTAAAAAGACGGTGTAGTAAATCACTATGGGATACACGGAATTGTACTGGATTAGGTATTCACTTTGGTTGACGTCATAGAACGAGTGGAAATAGGACACTACATTTCTGAAACGGGAAATATAATAAGGGAGAAACTAACAGGGTAATGTGAAAATTTCATAGTCATCACTTCAATGGTTCCACTGTATCGTGAGTACAATAAATAGTATATACAACTGTTATCAAAAATTTTATTTTTCAGTAGTATTATCCATTTATATTTTCAATATCTACTTGAACTAATAATCACCATGTGTTTATAAAAAACGTGTATAGCGTCACCAGGGAGACAAATGTTTGAACATTGTACAATTATCATTTAAGAATTTTTTAATAGTTAAATAAATGTAACAAAGTTGAAGGATTATGATCCGATCGCTGTCCAGAAAATCTTCGTACGAGTAATGATACCTTATTTGAGATAAGTGAAGAATGACCAGAGAAAAGGGGTAATTTATAACACATGTCTTAGAAATATAATGTACTGATATTAATTATAAAATTGCATTTATCTACCGAAGTCCCAGAATATACATGAGTATATTAATCGCATACATCGAATACAGAATATACTTAAAACTTTGTAAATAAAAATATGCATTAATGGCGAAATGCTCATATCAGCTATTAGTGCATAGAGTGTCTTTCTTCCTATTTACACCTATAATTTTAACAATATTCTACGAAACTAAAATTGGATTTAATGTAGCAAAACATATGTCTCCTCAACGAGATATATTATTGTTGCGCAAGAGATTGTTCGTTCTAAGAATAATCTTTTACGAAAACATTTACAGTAAGTAGTAAAGTTTTCTCACCCCATGTTTTCCGAATAGACAACAGAAAATAAACGAGAAAAATGATACCTTTTTACCCATTCCAGCTTCAAACGGATGTGTTTCTTATCATGTTTCTTCCTAACCCTTCATTATAATTTAGAGTAGAACAAAATGGCACGTCCGTATAAGAAAACCGAGACATCTCAATTATTTCGTAAGATGTAATGAATATTGCACGACATACCTTTTTTTACGCTCAAGGTCGACATCATGCCTGTGAAGCACAGACGTCATAAATGCAGTTTAATATCGTGTTTATAGCGTGTCAAGAAAATAAATCGCCATCATAGTTTCGGAACAAATTATTATTTATTAGATGTTATAACTCGGGAATACTCGATCATTTTGAAACTTACAAATGCCAAATGAAAAAATACAAAAATAGATTACTTCCAGTAGACCATCAGAAATGAACAGTGGTAAGTATTTTTGTTATTTGTGTTTATAAAACACATATTTTAATAATTTTAATTACTATTTTTTATAGTTTTAGAACCATCGTTGACTAATGTTTTTATAAAAAAATCTTAGAAACTTACGTTTTACATCTTACTTCTAGAATCAGTAAGAAGAAACGTCAATCAAAATTTCAAATAGTTTAATGAAACATGCTATGAAAGTAATGAAGAATAATGATAAAATACTGGTTTTCCAAGAGAGCGTGATGAGATGATCTTGGAAAGTCAGCTTAGATGATGTTGAAGGTAGAGTTGGATCGGTGTGTTGCTTCGAAATCCAAGGTTCGAAGACCGATGTTCACGTGCCTTCTGTAGCGTAGTAGCGAAGGGTTGAACTGGAGAAAATGTCGGCTAGCGTGTGGACCCACGATAGAAGTGATGTGAAGCGAGGTATGTACTCTTAGAAGGTTGTGGTTCGAAGTAAACAGTTCGAATGAAAGGACCCTTCTGTTCAAAATCTGTCGTCTTTGTGCGTGTGGCTGCGTGTTCGATTCGTGCCATCGATTGCGAGACGTCATGACTCGACCATGAAATATTCCAGAGAAAGCCAACAATTAAGATGAGCCACTCAACTCATACAAAGAGTGTGTTTCAGAGATGACTCACTTGGCATGATAGGATGACATGATAAAAATGTCTGTTCAGGCACCATACTCATTTTTTTAATAAAGCACTGCTGCTATCCGGAGCACGTAAATAAGCAAATAAACACACGGGCCTCTTCCTAAAGAATAGAATGGAATGTACTGAGGTACGTGATCAAATCAAATAATGTTGTCAATATTGCCAACGAAATTTGCCCTGTGTCTGTTGGATACGTCTCGGACATTAAGGGTTTAAAGTAAAATGTCATTACAATAGATATCTTTAACCCTAGAAAGCTTGAGAGATGTCTAATGAACACCAAACGTCAAATTTTTGTTTATAATTTTTTGAATGAACGTTTTACGATAATAGTTATACTATTCCATAGACAATATGAATCTCGTATTCAAATGTAATAGAATTTCTATCTATTTAGTTCTCAATTTATAGGAATACAAGGATATTCAGGAAAACACACAGTTTAATGTTTGCTTTCATAAGTTGAGTGTATTAAATTTAGCTTTCCCTAATACTATGACACCTTTTAGAAATAGAACCTCAACAGCCAACTATTGTTTGACTGATGGTGACCTGACACACCTCGTAGAACTACAGTTTACGAAGTGAAGTGTATAATTGGAGTGTTGAAAAGGTTTTTGACGTAAGTGTACGTAACAAAAACATGAATCTTCTCTGAAAAACAATTTCCTGATTAGAGTGGGAAGATAATTCTTTTCAGTCACCACATCTGTGCTGTGGGGATATTTGGATTGAAATCAAAACTCTCAAACCGAAGGAAATAACCCACATGTTCAAAGGAAATATGATGACATAATATGTTAAGTTAGAAGTGACATTATAAAAAATATCCAGTATCACAAAACAGAGATTTTTTAAAGCAGAATTTCGAAAGGGAAGTAGGACCTACTACAGTTTAAAAAAATAGGACAGTTAATATTACCAAAACGCAGCTGTTGAAGGTAGTTTTTCCTCCAAATAAAACCATAATTCAGACAGAAGAGTGCTTTGCCTTTTATTATTCGACTGTGTGAAATGTATTCAGACCAGAAAGCAAAACAATTTTACTAATCGAAAAATAAAAACCCAACATGGAAAAATGTGATGCAATCATCAGCTTACTTATGATAGTTAGACACTTTAAATGCTGTAATTTAAGCCTAATGGAATCCTAAAAACATCCCCTACAATGGGTAAAAAACTATTTTTCGGAACCACATGCTTTCTATGTGAACATAAAAAATTCACATTGCAAAAATAAGTTAAATATAACAGCAAAAGAGTGTTAAAACTTCTTTCTGTATCTCAGGGTAGATATAGTGACCATATTAATTTAAATTAATTGTTAATTTATAAATAATTTCTTATAAACAAACTAAAATTATAATGAAACACTAAAAAACAATAATATTGCAATTAAAATACCCAAAGGGACCCAAATACATAGTATGTTGCATTGGAGTTCATGGACACCCGTAAAGTAATTAAGTAAAAAGGTCAAGCTTTCTGGGGTTAAAATCATATATACAATAACTCCCTTTTTAAAACCTTCCAATACGAATGCAGTACCTTGTCACAATTGTACATTTGATAACACAGTCCCACACAAAAAATTCTCTTTACCAGACACCCGGGTATACGGACTCGACATGTTTTTTGATGCTGAGAACGATACCGTTGTCCCGAGAACGATCCATCGTGTCAATTTTGAGTTATCATGGAATTACCTCAGCAGGTTTTAATTTTTAGAAAACGGCAGTCAATGGAGAGTGAGGGAGCTTAGACCTCTGGTGTTATGTAAAGTTATGTGTATAATAATGCGATTTTAAGACCTTTTAGTGTTGTGTAAGAATTGCTTTATTCAAATAAAGGGTAACATACATGATTTGTATTTTGATAATACGGAAAATTTTATGTTTGTCTCATTGGTGCCTTGTTTCCTCTTATTAAATGTTGAAAAATTGGAACAAAATAGTTTTCCGGGAGAATACATCAAGAAAAAAATTGGTCCAAGTGCTGAACTTTAGGGGACACCGCTATGACAGTTGGGAACCCCGGATAATTTTATTTAAAATCTTAATGAATCCTAATACAAATAATGTTCTGTTAGCTTTCCTTCGTATTTTTGCAACCAGGGCACCTCCACGTTACTTGTAAAATCGCCATTTTCTCATTAAAACCTGTTGAGGTAATTTGGTGACAACTAAAAATTGACACGATGGATCTTTCTAGGGACAACGGCATCGTTTTCAGCATTTAAAAAAAACGTCGAATCCATACACACGGGTCTGTGGTACAGAGAATTTTTTGTGGGGTTGTGTAATATTTTGCCCTGTGTTGATGGAACGTGAATCACGACAATTCTGCTTTTGTGTACAGAAGCAAGCACATATATTTTCCAGAGATGGTACACGAATTTCGAAATTCGATATTGATTTTGCTTTCAATGTTTTAATAAGTATTTTTGATATCAGTAATGAAGCGACGTGACTGAAAAACCTAAATTTATCCACGATGTTACCTAGTGGACCAATAGGTATGATTTTAAGAGATGCATAAGTAGAAATCATTTCTCCAAGATCAATTTTTAATGCTCGAATCCCTTTTCTATCTATGTGTGTAGTACTTATGAAACAAAATATAAACTACATACATTCTCCCAAAATTTTTAAAATCCTTATTCAAAACTATAATGTATAAGTTGGGCTGTTTCAGATCTTTATTTTATTATTTCCTGAGCACAATGAAATTTAAATGCATGGAACCAGATACAACTTACAAGTAAGGGAAAGAGAAAGAATACTTTAATTCTTCAAAATCTTCAGTGCGTGAGCATAGGAAGCTCAAAGGCGTAATGCGAGGCTTTGTGCTGCTAGTTTCGACGTAATCACGGCTTCGCACCCCCAAAAGCTGTTTAATCTAATTTCAGTAACAAGTATCATTACTCTTCTGCTCACTATGCGAGTTAATTTCAAATGACGACGAGGGTTGACCAAGATTTGTGAGACAAGAACACTTGGTTACTCAGTTATCTTCAAAGTTACAAATTCACGTTTACACACTTCACCATTATATCATTTGTGAAATGATATAATAAATAAAAATTCATTCACTCTCACGTACATGACTTTATGAAAATTACAAAATAATATTTTTTTTTCTAATTTTCTGAATATTGAAAAAAATATCCCAGTTTCACCAAAAACATCAATTTTGAAATTTCCACCAAAAAAAGTAAAGGAATAGGCAAATTTAAATGTTTCTTTAATATTTCACTTAATAATAACTAGTTGTGATTACATAATTACACATGACTGAACACAGATAAAAGGAAAAGAACAAATCCCCCACATGATTATATCAATTAACGATTAAATTTCGAAAATATTCAGTCTGATAATAACTAGCACATTTATCTATTAAAATTCAAATATTCTTTTTAATAAGAGTATTTTGTTTCATTAACAGCTGGATTCTTATAAAGAGTCCGAGTACTTATGAAAAGTTTGATTTTATTATCTGGTTATGAAAAATATAAGCTGTTGAAACCCGTGAGGTCCAGAAGTTTGAATTTATTTTACAGCAAAGAATATATTTTCGTTATTCTCTGATAGATATCTTTTTAATTTTTGTTTCAGCTGAACATTTATTTAACTTCAAAGTTGTAGCCAGCTTGGTAGTAAAAACTACCCGACCCCTTTTCACAAGTGTGACTCCTAACCCCTCAGGATTAGAATAAGGAGGAGTTTATCGCGACTCGCAGAATGCGGTGTCTTCGTCATAAACTAACTTGATACATCTCATACATTAGTTTTCTTACTTTTTTACTTCACTACTAGTGGTGTTAAGGAAGTCTTACCTTTCAGATATGTTTCGTTGGAAAGCTAGTCATATGTTATCCATGTTTTCGTGTTCCAAGTGCTTTTAGAGATTTCTTACGTTCGTTGGAATTAATTTTTCTAGAGGAAACTTAACATTTGTGTGATGTCATGTTCTGTGGGTGCATTTCCGGACAATGTGTAGCGTCACGCAGCGCAGCGCCGCGCCGCGCCGCGCCATTCCGCCCCTACCAGCTGCTCATACTGTAGAACACATATGTATGACCAATTGCATAACTTGAAACAGTCTTGCCCTTCAGCATTGACATTTGCTTAAGGTATATTGCCTTTTTCTCATCCCACACATCTCGGGTAACATTTTTTCGCTGTATTCTGTCCAAATATGTTTTCTTCCGCATGAAGAGTGCTTTGAGCTTTTTTTTTTCGAGGTACGTCAGCGTAGGTCAACGTACATTTGTTGGAGTTGGTTATTATTGAAAATAATTAGAGTGAGGTAATTACGATGTGTATCGCAAGTACAGCCCAGTGTGGTTCTATCTTCACTACATAGTCAACGCAAGGTAAAAACTTAAACCCGTAAATAGGACTTGTAACCTAGAAATATATGCTTTAGAGGTTACCTTCTTCCGAATAAAACTAACCTGGTCAGTATACACTTGCCAGTAAAAGTATAACATGAAAATATTAACTTGGTTGAAGACTTTTAAGAAGAATTATTCGTATTATACTCTCGTAAGAGAAAGGAAAATGTTGAAAAATATGTGAATATAACTTTCAACGTGTGGAAAAATATTTTAACCCCTTTATTAACTACAATATATTCACATATTAACAACAATATATACATACACATCGCACGACGGTCACATCTCTTTCAATGTATCATTTGTTACAACCCAGCATCAATCGAGAATGTTATTACAATTTCTTAACCGCTTCATTCAATTGCATTACTTCGATAATTATAATAATATCGTAATTTGGTATACTTCCCCAACCACAACTTGAATGCTACTATTCTGTTAATATACCATTAACAGAATAAAGATATAGTAATAGATACATTAACATAATATATATCTATAAGTCCGTCCCCCTGTCAACCAGACTACATTGGTGACTCCCACGCCCATCATAACCAATGGATTCTTCAGAACGTTTTGTTGAAAAAGTTTCATTCATGAAGTACAAAACGTTTGGAAATTGTCACTTAGATTCTCTGACTAGAGGTTAGAGAATTTCCATTGAGCTAGAATTAATTTTGATATGACATCATAGTTTGGAGTAAGAACTGAGTATAACAGAAAGGGTTATTATTATTACGGAGATATTGTGTTTGTATATTTCCGAAGTTTAGCTCTGTGACGAATAGGCCAAGAGCTTCAAACTGGGCACCCGCGTTCTCGAGGTTGCGTACAAGAAAACTATCCAGAATTCTGGTTATCGACATATATTTACGGAAATTGATTTCTATTTTTTGCTTGTGAATATTTTCCTGTTCTTATTAAAACTATTGTGAACTAGAAACTTGCCTTCTTTCCGTATCTTTTACACCAGCATGCGACTGATGGTGACATATTTACAGTTTTTTGATCTAGTTTACCCTGCAAATAACAGTGTCATTACCGAGGTTTTACAATATTTGCATTTTTTTATGTTTTCTAATTATATTTTGCATTTCACCTACTTGTTCACAAATTTTTCAATTTTTCACACTACTTTTATTTACTTGTCTTCTTGAATCTCTAAAAGTAAATACTCCTATTCTTCTTAAATACTGCAAATATTCATCTCTTTCTGCTCCATTCAAGAGACAATCCCACATAACATGTTCTACACCATTTCGGTCTTTTGTGCAAGAACAGATTTCAATTAGTTTATTGCCCTCCACGTGGTCATTCGCAGTTTTTCTGACAATAAATTTATTATTATTAAATTTATTAAAATTTATATATTTCTATTAATTTATATTTAGTGAAATATATATTAAAATTGCCATGAGATGTCAGAAACTCCATAGTTATTCTTGCGTGAGAAGTTTTACTTGTGTGTGTTTTTTTATAAACTTAACATTAGGGGTGTAGTAATAAGTAATCAATCCATCTGTTACTTTATTCCATCTTATATGCCAACAGAGATGAAACATTGTCATCCATTTTCTTTTCCAATTCAGTGTTACAATCATTTGGCGTTGCCTCAGATCCTGAAGAGGGAGAATAGACGGAGAACGCATCCAAGCGTTGGTTTAAATGCGTCGTTTTCCTGTTTCTCCTGTGAGCAAATCCCTCTACGATTATGTTGAGGGGATCTGAAACGAGGAATCGGCGAAGGAATCTCCGCTGAGACAGCGCCAGCCACCACTGGCCACAGGTGACGCCGGGACAAAAAAAAGAACATGGTGTGTCCAAAAATCGATAGAAACAGTGTGAGAGAACCTTTATTGAATAGAAGATAGAAACCGACTGCGGTGGTCTAGTAATAACGTCTTCGCTTCCACGATAGAGCGTGGTTCAAACCCTGCTCGACCGAACTATACGAGGTTTTCAGCAGGGGTTTTCCTCACCTATTCCGGACAAATGTCGGTTCGGTGTCTTTCCTAAGTCCAACGGTGAGGTGAAGGAGCACGCCTCACGGTCAAAAGGCATAAAATAAATAAATAAATAAATAATAAAGGTACACAGAATGTCCAAGAGTATTTGAGAGGTGATAGAGCACATTAATACGAACAAAAAACCATGAAGGTACGCATGTCCGAAAATGTGTTCCAAAGGAATAAAATGATGCCAAGATAAAGAACATATGACCTAAAGGGGCGTAAAATACTTAATTCTGGAAATTGATAAATTTAACACTCGTTTAAATTTATCTTCAATGTGCGGAGACACGACTGAAGGCACACAACATTACTGTGTGACTGCGATGTATAGGGTTCATAAAGAGCATGTTATTTTAAATACATATTGCGAGAAGGGATTATGGACTTGGGAAAGAAGAATAATTTCATAACCACGAAGGTGGGATACGAGAAACATAGGAAGTACTTTACACAGCTGGGGGTTCTTCGAGACATAATTCGGAAGGAGACAGAGAAATGAGAAAAAGAAGAATACGGAAGGTGAGATTACTAATAAACCAGACGCATAAAAGGAGACAGACGTACAAGACATTCACATACGACTCCAATTACACGAGGATACAACAAAGAGGTAGAAGAAAATCTCCCGCCTCCCAGTAGCAGGGATGGGAGCAGCTGCGAAAGCAGAATGAAAGAATGAGAGAGAGAGAAATAAAATAAAGGTTCTCTGTAATCACCCAGTTCGTTGGCAGAGCAGTTATAGTGTAAGATGACTATAAATAAATATGTTGTAAGAAATAATTTCAAAATAAATTTAGAATTGCGACGACTTTCATCCAGGTCAAAATGGTTACGAGGCTGGAATCGAAACCCAGGATTCCTCCCTGACTAATGTAATGTTTAACACCCTGTGACCAAGTAGGAGTCCCGGTTCGATTCCCGGCCACGTCGCCGTTTTCACCTGGACTAAAGTTACGTCTTCTCCATCTGTAAATATTCGGAAGAAATATATGCATACTTAAAATTACGTTAATACCACACGATCGAGACTTTTGAGTTCATTAACTCCAACATTGAATTTTACCGTACAAATTATTTTGATATTCATTTCAAGGTTTTTGATGTACATTATTTCAACTTCATAGACCGTTCTCCCAAGGTCCGTTTCCTCGTCCAGTGGTTCAGCGTTTGCTGACCCAAGATTTTTTTGGTTCTCTTTGGTTCCCTGGTTCTCCTTATTGCCCTCGTTGCTCCTTTGATCCTCTCCGCAAACGCCGTCGCCGCCGGCATTTCTGTGGGCGCCACTCGAAGCGATTGCGGACACAAGGACTCGGGACACTCAGCAAACGCCTCGATGTCCGCCATTGGACGAAATGGAGCTTTGGGAAATGGAGCTACTGCAGAACAAAGCTTGTAACGCACTGCCTGCACTGCCAGCACGTATTCAATGAACCCTTAGGGATACCTGTTGGCATGGTTGGTTGATAACACAACGGTCGGAGTGATTTGCCAGAAGTGGTTAGCGGTCAGCTGGTTTCATTAGGACTTCCAGAGCTGCTATTTCATAGAAAAGTATTTGTATTTTAAATTACATTACGTGTTTAATGTGTTCTGGAGTTTTATCTCGCATCCATGTATGAACTGAAATATGGAACTGTAATAATTATGTTTATAATTTGTCTTCATTGACTAAAGACCGAGAAAACAGAACATCGAAAATCTCAGTGAAACATTTTATGCAATAAATAGAGTATTATTCCCTTCGTGAAAAATTGTTTGATCGAGCTCTGATTCATCAACCAAAATATTAACGAAACAATTTCTGAGAACTACATTATTAAATTTCAGAACATTTGATGTCTGTAAACAAAGTCTTTGGCTTTCTTTGAGAGTGGAATCGTAGATACGTAGATGACAATAGCTGAAAAGCGTCTTTCATTCATGGTGTTGGAAGGTGAAGAAAGGTATCCTCAGAATTAGATAAGAAGAGTACAAAAGATAAAGACAAGATCTGAAGAATACGCTTTGTATTCTGCTGCATCTCTCCATTCCGGTACACAAAACAAGGAACACTCATTTTCTTTGTTAACGCCAAAGTAGTGTCAGCAACTCTGCAAAGCTTTATACAAAAGTAAGTTTCATTTATTTGAAGTCCTATCAAAGACCGTGGGGATATTATAAGACAAAGGTTTCTTAGTGGGGATATTATAACACAAAAGTTCATATTTACTATGTTTAAAGAGATCTTTACTTTGTTTGTCTCCAGCAGTTATTGAGAAGTGTTTTTATGAGAACAGAATCGTAGAGTTTTTTATGAGAAGAGAATAGAACAGTTTCGATATTATTTTCCAGTAGACATCAGTAACTTATCCTTGGTCAGTGAGCAAATTTGTCAGTCTGTGAGTGAGAGAGTGGGTGTGACCTATGTTGTCATGATGCAACATTGTTTTGGCTTAGGATTCATGGAATGGATATTGCAGGAAGCATGGGGACAAACTTTCCTGTTAGGAAAGGAACGAAAAATTACATATCAATATATGTTCGGAAAGGAACAGTTATTCCACAGTTTCACAATTAGTTCTGGTATATTACATCACCTGTTACTTGGTATTATGTGCTGCATGGTAGAGCAAGCCTTCACATCTTGGGTTGTCTCACTCTTTCGTGTGTAGCCGAATAGTGTGATAGATTACACAGACCCGATATTCAGGGATCTGCACGTCGGCAATTGGTTCTGCAACTAATTTAATTACAATTGAAATAAACTATGCTTGGAGGCTCGTATTGACTAACGTAAAAAATTCGAATTTTCGTTACCTAACAATTTGTATGCCTTAACCATGTGGAAAATTTTATTGAACATTGCGATGGCTTATCCATTCCTTTTTTGTGCATTATCTCCAAAATAATTTTCCAGTTTTAATTTAGCACTTTTCTACAACAAATTGAAATAAGTTTGGGCTGTAAGTCCTGACTTTGGTCCCAATATTATTATGATGCACCAACTTCTTTCTCTTCGAGTTGTCTTGAGTAAAGGGATTTGATTACTACAATAAATCTAAAGCTTTTCGAAAAGAATCTTCGTAAGGTCGTTGGTATGGAGGGCAATACACGATAAACTTTTTTACGGTTGGTAGAAAATTTGTGCTGAGAGCGCAACATGAATCATGGAGTTTTTGTGATGGTTTTGAGAACGCGAGAGTTTTGAGAAAACGAAAAAATAGAAAACTTGGCAGTTTGATTATTTTGGCAGTTTATAATATGTTGGACAAATGAGGTTTTGTATTCAAAATTTGTATATTTAACATCATTACCCGTCGCTTTGACCCCAAGGTTGACATGAACTTACATTTTATTTAAGTATGAAATTTATGAATAATTTGCTCTGAAAAACGTGGAAAACGTAAAGTGTTAGTAAGAGTTGTAAATATTATTCATCAAGTGGATGTGTAGGCGTATGGATTTATATTATCAGGGAATTATATAAAATAATAAAAGGAAATAAACCGCACGGCCAACGACAAGATTCTATTGGTTGTAGAATCAAGGTATCCTTGGACATTGGGTATAACTATATTGGGTTCGGTAAACAGAAATATTAAAATATCGACTTCACAATTGGTTATGTACTCGTACAAGCAATTAATGATTTTTCCTAGTGTTACCGAACAAAAACCTAAATAATTCTTACCCATCAATGAAGTCTACTCCCGAACATCTAAGAATACATTGTAATTACAAAACTGAGAAGAGAGAAATAACTCTAAGTAATATGTTGAATACAATGTAACTATAAAATATGAACTCATATGAAGATTATGTATAATATACATCCCAGAAAAGTGCGTAGTGATATGTGCAGTTTCACTTCAGAAATTAATCAACTTAATTATATAAAATAATAAAATTTCAATTGGTAATGTACTTAACCATATGTCGAACAAATAAGTCACAAAATTTCACATGGAACATATTTATACTTGTAATTGTTCAGTTCAGAAATTAAGTAGCAATATTTCAACAGCCACTGCGAAGATGAGCAAGAGTTTTGCATAATCTCAGAGGTACAGGAAAACATCCCTTTGACGTGGACTAAGCCCATTTTCCTGGTACCTCGACGGATCCCATTGAGATGAGAAAATTGGCGCTTTGCAAAGCGGACGATTGGAAAGGTGGAGGGAGGGGTTTGTGTGTCCAGTGTTTGTAGGGGAAGGACGGGGCTCTCGAGAACGATGAGCAGTGGCCTGGACACTAGTGCTTCAACGCACCACAAGCATCCTTTGATTGCTGCAACATCGCTTTGGTGTCGAAGCTAGAGGCTGGAAATGAGGAATCGCTTTGCGCTTTTGTCGCGTGAATTGTTACGTAAAATGCTCCGCAAAATTCGCACCTGCTTCAGACAGTGAGAAAAGAGCCATGGTAGCTATCGCTGGGTTGATTGGAATGAGAGAATGAAATACGTCAGTGATTCTCTCTAGAAAGAAACAGTTTTTCATTTTCTCCTTTGCATTTTTTATTCGTAAAAGGAAAACGCAGTATTAAAATTTCTGATGAATAGAAAGGGACATCAACCAAGAAATAAAATATAGCGCATTGTAAACTAAAGAGTTGTTAATATCAAATACATTAGTGAAACGTGTCGGAAACTACATTTCCTGAAACTTTAATTTTTCAGCTACCTGTTAATATTTTATTAATTCATTAATACAATATTACGGTAATACTAATTAAGGGAATCAGTATAAGTTTCTGATAGTTCTTCAAGAATGAGTAAAAGAATGAGTTTATTATTATTACTACGACAGGAAATTTCAATAGGAAGTTGGTTACTATTCTTTTTACTTTAGTGGCCTGAAGTAGTGGAGAGAGGGTGATGGAATTTGAAGATGACATTACTCTCACAAAAGGCGAGAAATCAATGAACATTTTCCCTTTTACGTAATATTCGTCAGTACATAATGTGTAATTGTTTCAATTTTGTCCTGTAGTGAAATCTTTTATCAATTTCTATAACAGTAAAATCTGTGTTACAGTTGAAAGTACCTATATGTTTGGTTCGTATTATATGAAGTGAAATTTTTGTAGAATGAATATAAAAGTTAATGTGAACGTACGTGATAATGACGTTCACAATGACCAAACATTTTTCGTGAGTCCCACAATTTTCGAAGTACTCCGCAGAATCCGATCTCAAAAGAAGGATAACTGCACTTTCCGATGTGCATGTAACTGTCTAGTAATCAAAGTAACCATCCATAAAAATAGAATCTAGATCTCCTAAGATCTTTACGAATTATGTCCGGGAGGAAAGAACTGTTCTTGTAGGCGAGGCGTGTTGCGTATTATGTTATGTTCTCTCTGGTTTTACTCGCAGTGCGTGATCGACCACAGCATGACGTCTTTTTGGAAAGTTCAGTTTCGTTGGTGCCTACACACTATTCACTTGGCAACACCTACATGACTATTTTAGAAGATATATTTTGTTGTTGTCATAATATAGTTGATAAATCTAACCCTTCATTTCATGACAAGTTAAATTTCTTTGAACAATCGAAAGATGTTGGTATAAAGGTGGATACTCTACTCGTTTAGATGGAGAATTTTGCTCATTGAGTTTGATTGTTCTATAACGCGCTTTTCTCACGAAAGTCTTCTTTCCAAATAAGTCACAGGGGCATTGCCTAACGTTGTGTGAGAATGTATAAATAAGGAATTGGAGATGTTGTATCCTGTATGAAGTACATCTGTATGTGCGTGTGTCGGTTCTTTAGGGAGACATGGGAGTCAATATATTTATGACAGGAAGGTCTTTTACCTTCTCCCCTAACCATTCGACTCGTAATTTTTTTTTTCAACTCCATTAGTTGAAATATTTTTTGTACTTTTTAATCACTGACCTTAATTTTTTCTTCATCTCCACGAGTTGGAGTATTTTGGTGTATTTTACTGTGATCATTATATCTCGATGAATATTTATGTATTCTGAAAATAACTTCATTCGTATTTAGAAGCAAAAAGTGGTGAAAAATTATGGATTTTGTATTTCTAAGTCTTCTGTCTGTATTTTTATATTTTATTCTTCTCTCAATATTTAAAGAAGTAGTACAAAAAATAAGCAAAATAAAAGAGGGTTTGCATAAGAGTATGCTTTGCTGTACAGAAAGCTTGGTAAACTCACTACTAAGAAAAAAAATGCACTTGTAGTATACATTTATGTTTTTCTTTTAATTGAAAATATTAATTCAGTAGTCAGATTTCGGTTTAAAATCATTTTGAGGAATTTCCGCCACACATTCTCTCCCGAAAGCTTTTCACACGACCAAACACGTCCTGACCTGCAGCCGCTGGGATATTTGCTTAGCACGTTCACATCCACCGTCCGGGGCATTCAACATCACAATCATTGGCCTCTGGCCATAGTGACGCTTATTCTATTGAGCGGCCAGGAGCTTTCATTGTTTTGATCGTTACGTCTCTTTGTGTTTGGACTTTAAATTCCGCGCCGTGTCCCGACTACTTCCGTGTTTTGTGTCACCTCTACCTGCTCATGCACCGTACTGTTTGGGATTCAGTATTATTTGGTCCAACACGTTTATCGTTGATTGCTCTCTTCGCTTTTCGTGATATCATTGGTGCTAGACGTGTCTTTTAAACCGTTGACCCACAGACGTACCGAATGCTCCGAGAATCATTTAGGAAGGATATTCACGTGAACGGAACTGCGCTTTCGTTTCTTTCCTTTGAATATATTATCTGGATATAGTATGCAAAACCTATGCTTCATATATGTAGGAGTTTGGAACAGTTTCTCTTATCTGTTTCCACAGAGTTTCCATATACGCCCGTCTGAATCCAAGGTAGTTTGTTAGATATTGAATATAACTCAACTCATGAAGTTCTTTCTGTATTTTGTCGAGTGATATCAGAATATACAACGATAATGTATGTGATATTACAATAATATTATATACGTTATAATAATATAATAAGAACCATATATTTCTGCTGTATTACTTATGAAAAGAGAAATGGTGGTACCCATATAATAATTATTTATAACGACGATTTATTGTTGAAAATATGGCGTACAAAAATAAGTAAACAAATAATATAAAATTAATACATAAATTCTGAGAATTTGTAGTTGGTAGAGGGGAAGTATACGATATTAAATTGATATTTTATAGGGGTGAAATCGGGAATATTCTTGAATAAAGAAGGGAGTAAGAATAACGTTGCCTGCTACTGAAGCATTGTTTTTTGTCAGGAAGTGAGGATTTTACTTTAGTTAGCAAGATGAGGGTTATTACAATTTGCGTTTAATACGAGTATGTCACCCTTAACAATGCATCGATGTAAGTATGGCATCATCACACATAATACATGAAAAAGATGAATTACTCTAGTTCTTGGGAGAGCGTTGTCTAACTAAATCATGTATTGTACGAGAGTTTATTTACTTGTGTAGTTCTATTTTAATTTACCATTTCAAATGATACATAAGTTTAAACAGTTTGGCAAGAACAGTATTATATTGTTTTAAATACAGACCTTTATCTTCCATTGCTTGCGTAATTACCTGGTCTCCAACAAGTGCATTAAGAGGTTTGCAATTTATTTTGAAACAATCTTTCACTTGAAAATCGTTCATTTCATTTTCATTGTATTTCTAACGCAACTTCAAAGACTTATATTTCATTTAATACTTTTTCTTCTTTTCATCATATTCTGTCGTGTTTAAGATTGAAAATTTTCTATTTTTACATATCCCACAATGACGTTTTCTATTTTCTTTTCCGCTGATTTGTAGTTTACCAAAAATACACTCATGTCTCTTCGCCTTCCTGACATTCACATGAATTTTTATCTTTTTATCCAAATTTTGTACAACGTTTCCCGAAAATTACTTTTTTTTGTCATCTGGCCAAAAGAACGGTGCCTTGACCGTCTGACTTAAATGCAAGCCATTGCTACACTCTCTTTATTGTAATATTTTTTTGTTATTTCATTTCTGAATCAGTTATAACGTCTCTTAGCAGTGACTCAAGATGTTCCGTCACTTTTGTCATCACACCATGTGGAAGCTCAACTACGATGTTTCCCCAAAAGTTACTATTTAGTCTAATAAACTGCATTAGTTTTCTATATTCCTTAAACCATTTCCTCTACATTGCTTTGAATTTGACATTAGAAACACAACCTCCTTCAAAAATGTTGTCATCCATTAAGTTATTCCACTTGCCACCAATTAACACATACCCTTCACTGGAGATTGTTTTGAAATTACCCATCGTGAAGGTTGCAAATGAACTACGTACACGGCTTCATGTACTAAGTTTACGGCGTAACTAAAAAAATTGTGTTCGCCTAGATGTGTCAACAACACCGAATATCACTCCATATTTTTTCATAAATTCTTACTAATATTAGCAGAGATTCCTAGACCGAGTATTTTCGTTAAACAATAATATTAATTTAGAGATTTATTTGCTTATTTATTATGAATGTTCACAACTTTAAATATTTATTTATTTCCACCCAAAGTTTGTATGTGCAGATCATGCAGAGGATATGTGATGTGTTAATGCAATTTGAAATATAAAAATTATGTTACTCCACCGTTTAATTAGTTATTACGTGTGCTTTTTTATATCTTTACTAATAAGTTCAATTATAATGTGTTTCAGATATTAAACGAAGTTTAATATATCAAAGAAAATATTATATTTTTTTGTTTAATCATGTCAAAGATTTTGTTTTGTCATAGCTGAAAGTGTTTAGATTTTATGCATGTGATACTTTCAGGCGAGTATCGAAGAGATTGTTTACATTAAAAGAGACATTTTGTAGGAAATGTAATTCGTGTGAAGGCAAAAACAAACATTTTAGCACATTATGAACTTGTCTGTCCGGGAACTTAGGTCAGTACGACAGGGACTTAGGTCTGTACGACTCTGACATTGTCCTGAAGAAGGTCACAACATGATAGCCGAACGTTGGTAGTTGTATCTACTAAGATGTGGTTTGTCCCGGACAGACAAGTTCATACTGAATCCGGCCGTGGAAGCCTACGTTTATTTTTAGCATAATTACTCATAACGTCATTGATTTCCTTTATTTCACTCTCCTTTCGGTCACTGAAAAACCAATTTGTCGCTACGTGTTTTTAGAAATGAATAATTAAAGGTGGGACGGAACATGGGAAAATATGAAATGGATAAATGCATTGCATTCATACTTGATAAAAACCTTTCTTTACATACAACGTACCATACATAATACATCAAAATGCCATTAATTACTTTTGGTTTTCTAACATCAAAAATTCCTCTTTAAAATAAATCACGTCGTTAAGATATGTATTTTAATTGAAACAGAGTGAGAGTTCTGGAGTGTAAAATATCAAAACTATTTTCTAACAGAATTTTCGTGAAATTTTATTTATGGGATAAACTTGTTTTAGTGACTGTTCGTTTTCAAACCCCCTTAGACATGTCTGATTCATTTCAAGAGACAAGTCAGGGATATTGACGCAACCCGCATTCCACCCTTATTTCCTAGCGCTCCTTAGATCTCAACATCAGTCAAGCATACAGTATGGGGGTGGGTGGAGTACCCGTGCAGAAGAAACGCCATCTGTTTAGAGCAAGGGAACAGAATCAAACTGTTGGTAGATATTATGTTTCATCATTCTCCGAAGACGTAAAACGTAACTGTTTGTACGTTTTCGTAGTACTACCCACTCAGGGCTTCAGAAATTTAGTTCTTTTTATGTTCTTACAAAGTTCTTATTACTCGTCAGCGAAAAATTTCAGTCTAAACTACGCCATAGAAAGAAATCATATAAATTATTTTGATTCAAAAGGTTTAAGGTAAGTAGCAGTTAAAGTGACTCGTGAAACAGTTTTTTAATAACATGAATAAAAACATGGACTTCGAATGTGACGTGGGTAGATAAGGTCACGAAGATTAAATTCAAGAAATCATGAAACGCCTTAAAAATATTAATCACATAAAACATTTTACGGTTTCCTTGAAATTCGACGAAAATACTCTGAGACAGACATGAATTTCAAACCACGAGACATCATGGTCAATCAAATATATTGACCAATCAAGAATATTCGACGAAAATGCTTTCTGAAGAATTAGACACATTTAAGAGCTTCAAGTTAAGGTCGTTTAATTTATTTTTCTGTATTAACTTGGAACATGTCTGCAAAGCTGCTAAGACTACATCACCTCCTTCAACAATCTATTACACGACTCATTATCCGACCATCCGTAACATAATTATCACTCCTTCTACACTCCAGAATGATATTGCAATTCCATTTATCTTTACTTAATCTGTGGGACCATGTCCAGTATGCAGTTAGTATTTGGTTTCCTCTCTTTCTCTAAGCCGGTCGTAAGTCATTTCCTTTTGGAGACTGCTACGCTTTCCTCTAATAATATCGTTCATGATAACTGATCATACATGATATCAGACTTCGCATTTTTCAGGAAGTATTCAAGTATACTTTTCAACATCTTTTTACGGCGATACGTTTTAAGTTTTGAACAACATCACAGTTATTTACACGTTATTGTGTGTTTAATATGGTGGGAAAATGTTAATCGATTGTAACATTTTTCATTTATTCTCTCAAAAAAAATTAAAGAAATTAATTACTACAAAATATAATTTGTTTTCTGAAGGGGTAACTAATAAGGAAAAATTCATTGATTATATAATATACTAATCTCATTTATTCAATATAAACTTCGTAATTTGTTCTAATGCTATTAGTTAGCGGGTGTGATATCAAAAATTGAAATTTTTCTTTATCTTTTTTCCTTTAGCACAATTGGACTTAAAACTGATAAAAGAAATTTGGCGCTCAGAATACTAAAAGATTTTGGAGGTTTTTGTTTTCTTTATTCTTCTCTTGAACTCGCCCTGCAATTTTCAAACTACAAAGAGTTTATGCAAAAGGGGTATTACTCAAATACCCATCAAACAAAATATGAAGACGTTCCAGTAGTAATTTTTGTAACGATGCTTTCTCTCAATAAACGTATCTTGTAATTTCATAATCTCTTCGAACGCGTGAGCAATTAGCCAGTTCTTATAGCCTAATTAAGGGATATACGGAAATAATGATTTTCAAGAATTTCTTTGTGCTGCAGGGTGTTAGGCGTGTACATAGATGACGAATTCCTCTTAGTTTAACTCTATTAAGGAAAATTAGAACGTGGAAACAATAAAAATATCCGTTGAAATTCTTAAGTTTTTAAAGAATTTTGATAAAAAGGGTCCATAGGCGTAAAACAGATTCAAAATAGCCTATTACTTATATTGATTTCAAAAATAACTTTGTAAAACTTTATCTAAAATGTAGTGTACCATACCCTCGAATTTGTTGCATTATGTCATATCAATTTCTTAAGTCAAGCAGTGTAAAATATTTTTATTGTCGATAGTAGAGGATGAACACAGCACTCCAGCACTCTAAGTGCTGGCGCAGTATTTTTAAGCGCTGTCGCATCTGTGCTGTAGAATTATGTTCAAGAAAAAGTAAGATCGTAATCGCCATCAGCTATATTATATTCCCCTCGTTTTATAATCCATGCTCTAACTTATCTGTTTTGAATACATAACCTCAATATTATGCGCTGGGTATGATGAATACATAAACAGAGTTGCAAAGGTCGAAACTTGGTCTGCCATTTGGTGTTCATAGCAGTTGCCAAACAGTTCGCCTCAAGGGCTAGAAGGCAGCTGAGTGCATTTCGAGGAAGAGGGGAATTAAATTTTGTGGGGTGGACTCGACGGCCAATTCCCGGAGGGTATGAGGGAGGAGTGGACCGGACAGGGTGAGAGGTCCCTTGCAACCAACAGGTAGTCGCGCCTCAAACTATAAAAGGTCACGAAGCGGGACAACAACAACGCACCAAGAGACGTTAAAAAAATCTTAAGTGCACATGACATAAAAGAAATTATAAAAGTCATATTTTAAAGAAGAGAAAGAAATTATAAAAGTCATAGAAGTAAAGGAAAATACAATTATTTACAATACAACAACATATAACTGACATAATACCTGGAACGTCTTCTCCATCTGAAACAAAAGAAAAGGACGAAGCGATAGAATCACGGTTCACTTGAATCAATAGTTTAAGTATATATTACTCTTTCTCTCATCTCCCTCGCAAAGCTTAGGAACTGACCCAGGGACTACAGGTACTATATTATCTCTCATTATCGCAATGGCTAAATCTACGTTAATGTGATAATTTTGGAATGCATAAACTTAAATAAAAGTTTCTTTTCGATCTGTTTCGGGTACGTTACCAAAATGTGAATCCACTCTTCACTTTGTTCACCACAAAGAGGGCAAATAAAGTCATCTTCTCTCAGTTTTCTTAATTTCCACCCTCCTAAGCGAAACCATGTGAAACCCGCTTGTAACCCACCCGTAATTAATCGATAGTTGCTATATACTTGAAAGGTTCTTTACAACTAAATTAAATAATATTAAAAAAACATTAAAGGCTGCTAAAAATACTATTACTATAACAAATCACAAGTAAATAAAATTACAGTAATTTAAAGTTAAAAAACAAAGATTGGCAAAATAATAAATAAAATTGCAACTGTACATTCAATGAGAGTGAATACCATATCATTGTATTAAGGGGCATTTGAAAGGCAAAAAATCGCCAAATTTTTGTATATAATTAATATTTTTTGTTAAGAATAATTCTATAAAAATTGAATTGAATTTGACATTCTTTTTCTCACTCTTTAAGTTGTTTCTGTATCTCTCGACTTAGTTCATAATACTGATTTGTTATTTCTATTTTTTTCTACGTTTCTCTCTTTTCCTTATAATTTATCATCTATGAAGAACAATATTTTTTACTATTTGTATGCAATAAACATAAAACCTTCACTACACTGCAAGAAATAAAATTTGTTGCAGAAACATTAGCTACATCATTTCAAAATAGATTATGGAAATGGCATTAAATTATTTATCTGCGAGCATACTAACAGAAGCCTTCTTTTTCACGTAGGAATAATGAGCATGCAAAGCAATTTATTCGTTCAAGGATTTATTAATTTAACATATTTTTGTTGTTAAAATTTGATTGTAGTTCGTCAATTATAGCAAATTCTTTTATTGATCTTTTCTTCGTCCGTTTATTGTGTATAGTTTAGTGTTTACTATGTTAAGCTTCAGAAACGTGGTTAGTTCACAACTTTTGTCCGTGATAAATTTTATTATTAATCACCAAAAAAATTCTATAGAAAACTGAATTTGTTTAATGTATTTGAAAGCAATTTCTAACTAACACTGGTGGTGCGACGGGACCGGGGGAGGTTTTCTCTGGGGTTTTCTTCTTCTCCAGGCCAATGAAGGTTCGATATCTGATGCTTCCCGGCAACCCAACATCTCTTCTAACTTCGTCAGAAATATCCTCCCATGTAGAGCAAGACTTGTACGTCGAATTAGTCATTGTCAAAAGATAAAGAATTATGAAGATAATGATCTTCGTTAAGTTTCGTTAATCCGTTTATATGACGATCAGGCAATACTTGCATTATACGAGTATATACATGAATACGAAAATGATATTTGATCAGATATTAGTAATTGTTTATTGTTATTTTTTAATTATTGTAAATTTGTCAACATTTGCGGCAAAAATGGTCATGCCCGAATCGTTCAATATGTTCTACGTACTTGCTACACTCTCCCGATAGAATTGGGAACTCGCGTGAAGCAATGACGCATTTGTCCGGTTCTAGTGCGCATCCAGCGGTGTAAATGGAAAATGTCATAAGTCAACCCTACAGAAGAAAAGTACACGATTCGAAGCATATTATATCACCGTAGTATTCTGACCTCCGTGACGTCATCTGACGACTGGCCGGTTGACGCTCTTCGTTGTGGTGACGATCGGGGTGAGGTGAGCTGCGCACGCTGCGAAGCGTCTATAGAAGGCGCTGGAGCGTCTAACGTGGCAGGTGAACGTCGGCCACAAGCCCTAGGCTGGCCAGTCGTAGCTTCGCTTGTCGGGAGACTGTGATGGAGAGACACATTCCTTTCGCTCATGTACCACGTCAGCTCAGGCAACGCAAGACATAGTTGGCCACGAATTTGCAGTGTGTGATTACCGATGCGTTGCAGGTGAACTTTAAAATGATGTGTTCTTTCGAATTTTGCGTTGGATATTTAATTTTAACTTATTTACCAGAAAATTACAAACAACAATACGATTGTAGATTTTTATTCCTGCAGAGGTAAATTAAGTTACCTGCGTGCGGGACCCGAGCACTTACATCTCATACTTATATACTAGGTACTTATACTAAAAACTTACATGCTAAATAACTGACTACTGCGCATTATATTTACATACAGATAATTTTGAGAAAATTATATGACGAGCACTCTATTTATACTTTTAGGCATATGTAATACACGTTTTTTAAATTCATTTTTTTGTAGGTCATTTTGCGCTATTTTTTTAGATCATTTGAGAATAGATGAAAAAGTTTTATTGCACTGATATACATATTTTTAGTGCTACATTTTTTCAATATTTTTGGTTTCTGGATGTTTTCCTGGTTCTACTTCTTGAATTTACATAGCTGTAACTAAGGCTAGTTTAGCTATCTACTAATTAAGAATCCGTAAGCAACTAGTTGTTTACGGAATATCTTATATTCCGTACGGAATATCTTACGGAATATATACTTAGCGGAATATCTTTGTAAAATTTATTTTCATTCATAGTTTTCAACAATTTATTTTGTATGTTTTCCAAGAGTATTAATATATTACATATGCACAATACCATGCTTTTATTCCATAACTATGAATAATTTAATGACATATATGAAATATATTAATGAGATAAAAATGATAGACGTTAATAGTTTATCTTTTTTCTTTGTATAATTCAGGAGAAGTTTCATGTCTGTGTAGAAGCATTTGTTTCAAAGTGCTTGACCATAAATAAACTACTATATTCCATAATAAAAAATTCCACAAAATAATTATTCATTATCTTGAACTGACATTTTATGAAGCTGAGTTTTCACGGACCTTATGTGTTGTCGGCCGAGCAATAGAATCAAATATATTTAAAGTTCAGTTTGAAATCCATTTGTTAAAATGAATTTGCGGGGTCGAATCAAGTATTTCATTTCTACCTTACTTGCGTAAATGTATCACATTTCTCCGGTCCTTTATTTCCATTTCTTTTTTTAACTCACAAATTTTCTGTGTAAATCTTCTAACTGGAGGTAGCATACATTTAGGCTGTTTCACATTATATCATTACTTCTATTGTTTGATTATTTCAATGCATATCGTTTCTATTTGTGGGTATATTAATACGCAAATGTCCCAGAAAATTTGAGTTCTCCGCGTAACCGGATATTGAAAATAACTCAGTTATAAATAATCGTACTTCATAGCATTAAAATGTGTATCTTTTTTTCTATTATTTCATCTTTCACCTCACTCTTTCCAAGATTACAGCATTCAGAAATTACATCAAGAAAATAAACTACATAAGCCCTTTTATTTAAAACGAAGTTACTTGACTTTTTGAATCCTTACAAATGACAGCTCTAACTCGTCTTACAGTGGTGGTAATCTGTGGCCATGAGTTAAGTAATTCTCCGTTGTGTTTTATTATATAGTATTCATAGCTATTCTGTTGTCCTGTTTACATTCTTCAATACTAAATAATAAATTTAATAATAATAAATTTATTGTCAAAAATAGTACAGACTACGTATGACCACGTGGAGGAAAAAAAACTAATTTACTCTCCGGAAGCAAGCAAGGGACCATCCCATCAATTCCGATCAAGGGCCCTAAGGCAGAGGCGGATTCAAAAAATTCAGCAAAAGTTCCTAGATAAGATAAAAAGTTAGCTGCGAGTTATAATACATATATAATGTCAATATGTTTGTAATTTTAAGCAAAAAATTACATGTACTAATTATTATCGAACTATAGATTATTCTGAGTATAGTGTTTAAAAATCATAAGAGTTGAAAAAACACTAAATTAACGATTTATTGTTACAATAAACACGCCCCTAGACAAAGCCTAGAGAACCTGTATAAGAAATCCGCCTCTACCAGAAGGAAAAACGGAGAAAAACACGGGCCAGGATGGGGGGCGAAACCGAGTCAAACGTGCATACAACTAGCAGAAGAAGATAGTTATAGGTAACAGTTGTATTGATCATGTCAATAAAATAGTTTTGCTAAATAAAAGTAAACATTTATATTATTACTAGCTGATTACCCGGCGTTGCTCTGGAGTTTTCTTAGACTAATCTTCTTTTACTCACGAAAAAATAAAATCTATCTACGTTATAAGATCTTTACCTTGCTGTTTTTTTTAAACATGTTCAGCATCCTAATTTTTCACATTCATAATAATACTAATTTAATTCTTCTCGCGGGAGCCGCCGATCGAATTTTTGCTTCCCAATCATTTCATTAAAATTCTCGTAAAATCTAAATTATTCGTCGATATTTTACGATTTGAAGGCGATTTTTATCTTTGTTAAATGCACAAAGTAGAAAATTCGTTAAATTTGATGATTGATTTTATTCCTTCCTAAATTTCTCTCCTAAATTTACGTATTTTAACACTCCTATTTTTAATAACGTTTTTCAGAAATGTGGGTGAACCTTTGTTGATAGACATATGCTGTCGCGGACTTTTTTGTAGAACTCTTGGAGGTGAGCAATATTGCCACTCATAATCACCTATCTTTAACCGTTTAGACAGCGTAAGCGAATATTCCTCTCTTCTTTCCCGATTTCATTGACATTTATGGTCAAAATCATTTTATATTTTCTATTCACTCATTTAAAAAATAAAAATTAGCGTATGTTCATCCCGTGCGTCTTAACTATATCCTTGCAAAATTTCATCACGATCGGTTCAGTGGTTTAATCGTGATTAAGTAACGAACAGGCAGACACGCTTTCGGGTTATATATTAATATGGAAGTATGGATAATGTTAGTTATATTCAATTTTTTGGTACAGCTTTAGCTAGTACAACAGTTACATATATTCTTTTGTATAAATAAGATCATAGCAGGAAGTCTGAATACAAGAAAATACTGGATTAATACATTATCCGTGTCATGTTTCGCGACGTGGCACATATTATTCACGGAAAGTGCTTTCCATAATCATCTCACACAATCCTCTAATACCTCTTGTCGCACCTAGAGCGCCAAACCAATTCGTGCAATACATGTTCGAAGAGCAAATGCCTAAAAGCTCCGTGTCAGCGTAATACTCAATCGTTAATTAATGTAGCGTCCTACATCATTCCGAGGGTCGGTGGGTGTGCAGCGACCAATATATCTCATCAATCCAAGTCGGCTTTTCATGGAACGTCAACACTTATCTAAGTAGCTTCTACGTCGTCCGGAATTAGAGAAGGATTTACACGCTTATTATTAAGACTTTGCCAGACTAGGCATGTGACCAATTGTCAATATCGCAAGGGCAATTAATTGAGGTAATTAATATTCTATAAAACTAATTTTTCTATTCTTGCATTTCTTGCATGATTGTGTTGTCTTATGGCTCATATTAATTTAGTTTTATGGGTACTCAACTTTGGCACGGTTGTGTACATTAATTCTGTAGCCCCATCCTGGCCCGGGTTTTTCTCCGTTTTTCCTTCGGGTAGAGGCGGATTTCTTATACAGGTTCTCTAGGCTTTGTCTAGGGGCGTGTTTATTGTAACAATAAATC
>NNCF01127128.1:308537-333411 GCA_002313205.1 Laupala kohalensis | reverse complement strand
ATATATATATATATATATATATATATATATATATATATATATATATATATATATATATATATATATATATATATAATATTAGGTGACCTAAACAAAATCAGTCAAGACCCATAGTTCTTCTTCTTGTTCCATATTCCATCAGGAACATAGGGAGTCAAGTATTTTCCTCCACCAGACTCAGTTTGCTACTCGTTTTCATTACAGCAAAGCTACTTCCATTGCCAATATTCGTCAACAGATCAGTCCGGCTCTTCCTATTTTACTTTTTGCAAATAAGTATAATTTCGGGATTCCGTGATTTATTATCCCAAAGATCCCTAGTCTGGCGACAGGGCTGCTGTCTTAAGACTCCAGATCGCCTTTTGCCATTCTGGCGATGTCGGAGCATTTCCTCTCACGACAGATGTTAAGGTTATCCCGCCCATACTCGGACACCGGAGCCTCGTTTGTAGTAACAGGGTCCACCACGGGATGGTGAGGTTGGTAATTGGGGAGGAGAGGTTGTTGGCATCCCTTCACTCCCCCTTGGACCCCAGACGCTTTAAAAGTCAGATATTCGAGTAAAACAACAGACGCAACTACACAGAAGAGTAGGGCGTTCTAATCTGTGGAATGGAGTGCGTTAGTGTTGTCTTCTATCGCTCTCCGCTTACTATTTTCAATAGCTTCTGTATTGGCCACCGTTCTTTCGCTCAAAAACGCGACAGTCGTGAATCTTAACTCATTTTGCTCAGGCGACGTAATATTACAATGTTCGCAATTAATTTACATTTATGTTTATATTTCAATGAGAATAAAGATGAGTAGAAATTTCGACAAATTAATTACATTATTTTAATTAAAGGTAGCTTTGACTAGTTATAATTAGACAACTCTTCCACTACTTGTTTGTTTACATATCACGTTCAATAAAAATACCTTTCGTTAGGGAAACAGATGGGTGAAGGTATACCTTATTCGGTATTAGCGCCATTCCTATTTAATCTCCATACCGAGCATCGAGAGAAGGGATGTTCACTTGAGACAATTGAACACCCAAAGTCTTGTAACTTTGCCGAAAATAATGCAACATGGCTGCCTAATACGAATTGCCAATTTTTTGCGAATTAAGGTAATAACCGAATAAATATTAATAAAAAATACGGACGACTATTTTCTGTGAAGTACAAGTTAACAGCACAAGAAACTAAGTCAAAACATAATATTCATTGCACATGTTCGATGCGGAAGGGAATCGTATAGAGCAACAAGAGCAATTAAATTGAATTGGGGTCAGATGTGGGAGATAGATTCAGTTCAATTAAATCCGAATGTACTGCAAACATTGCGCGAGGTTCACGTATCATCACCCTCATGGGCGGTGGCAGAGTAAAAGCATTGGTTACACTGTGTACAAGCCCTGTACCAACATGAAGTCAGTTAGACTGGTAATAAATAAGTAAATTTATTAATTATTTATTGTCGAGAGATCAGTTACAACTTCCAATTACTGAACTTATTTCCAGTCACTACATAACAATGAACAAATACAACGTAAGTTCATGTTCATTTCTTTCTTAGTTTTTTTTAGTAAAGTAACATGACTTTGAAGATAAAACGTTTATATCATTGGAAAAATTAAAAGCTCAAATTTTTTTCTCTTTGAAATGGAACGCTTCTTTTCCTCGATTGTGTCCGTGAAAATGTTGATGTAATGTGCCATAATTCTGTCGCGATAAGTGATCAGAACTTTCCAAGGACAACACGTATCAAGCGCGGCGCGGGGAGGGGGGGGGGAGAATCAAAACGGCAGATCATAAACGAGGCAAATTGGAAATCCTCTCTCTCTCTCTCCAACGATTGAAAAATAATGTACATGGAAAATATTTATTTATTGACTCTCTCTTAGCCTGTATCATGTCATTACAACGCTGAATGAATGTGTTTGGTTTGCTAATTCAACATTACAATTCGACAAATTTATAATTATAATAAGATAATGGTGTTGTATTCGGTTTTTACTTTAATGAAAAACCAAGTTATAGTCAACCGAAAAATATTTGTTTGCCAAAACCGGCTTTCGACAGCTTATCCGGTCATCTTCAGTGGCCTCCTCTGCCCTGGAGGGGTGTGTGTGGAATGCATCGGTTTTGGCAAATAAATATTTTTCGGGTGACTATAACTTGGTTTTTCATTTTAAATTTGTTTTTACAATTTGTTTCAAGCACGTATACTCTTTTATATTTATATTGAGTAGTTTTTCTAGAAATGGATAAAGTAAAACACTTCCTGTAGAGGTTGTAACAACATTGCTCTTTTAAACATTATTCATAATTTAGCACATTACATTACGCTAGATGTATCTAGTGTCATAAGTGTGCATATTCCGACAGATCACTCCAAAAGTGAAACAACCACATATTGATCAGTGTGAAGAATTTCACCAGTGGAGTTGAAGGCGTTGAACAATATCTGGAGAAGATATATGTAGTTGAAAGTTCCATCACAAACCAATACCATACAGTCGCGACAACAAAAGCCAAAAACGTATAGGTAGTCGCGGTGGAGCTTTTAAGTGGAGAGTGAGAATCACTTCATATCATCAAATAGGTCGTGGATAAAAATCATCGTGTTGAACGAGCATTGTGATGAGTTAGCGGTACTAGTCGACTTATAGAGGCGCAACTGACGCCAGTTGCAAGATAAGTATAGTGAATTTGTGTAGTATGTGGCTACTGTATGATATCAGACTGTGGTTTCATTCCTATAATTGGGTTCACCATAAGGAGCAAAAATGGTTAAAAGATTTTTTCCTACGTAAATTCAGACACTTCGGAAGCATTGGTGAACATTTAGTATGCGGAGAATAATGTCAAAACGCGGTGTAATTTTGAACAAAGTACGCGCAAGTATAATTCTGAAGCAGTTGACTGTTCTTCGTATCTTCATACATATTGCATTTTATTTGTAAGTCACAGATGGGATAGGCAGCTCTGATTATATCGTAATACTTTCTTTGTAATTTCATACTTTCTTTAAAGTGATAATGGTCGATTGAGGTGAATTTAGAGGTCAGTTGGAGTACAAGAGCAAAGAAAGGGGGACTTGCGTGTTTATTATCAATAAGATTCATTTGTAGTTTCTATTTTACTCTGAAATAAAAATAAGTGTTGGTACATTCTGTCATGTACCGTGTAGTCTGTCATGTATCATTGGATTAATTGTATATTGTTCAGTGGTACCTCCATGTATTATGGTTTTATTGGTTCATTCTCCATAACGTTCTTTGGCATATCTATTAACATTTCAAATAATTTCCATTCAATCACCGATATGCTATACCGATGTGATTGCAATTATGTTAGTGGAATGCACAAATTTTGATGTTTTATTATATTCCAATGCCCGTGAAAAACATAAATTCAAGTATACTATGTAATGCATTTCCAAACCGATTGCAATACTAATTGTACCATAATTTTGAAATTAATGGCAGAATTAGATTTTTTACATGACTATGAATTTTAAAATTAAGTAAAGTGTCCATGAAGATAATATTAGGTTTTACAATAATTAATAATGTTATGTATTCATTCTTAGTTTTTATTCATTACAGAATACTGAATAGTGAGAGAAAATCGTGCGATGAACAACTTCAGTCGGTGAGCATTTATCATGTAATGAAGTCACCCAACTTCCTTTCTTGAAATATCTCCAACGTGGGACGCCACCCAAGGCTATGTTTCTGCCCATCCAATGTAGGAGAGCACTTAAAAGTCCTTAAACGACTTCCGTTCCATTCTATTAATAGCTTCACCTGTGCCTCGAAATCAGTCACCGATTCAAAATACCTTCAGCATATTGTCATCAATAGAGCATAAAACGAAGTATTTACCACTCTGCATTCAATTTATTTTTAAAAGGAATATTTTCGTCTGTCATTCTCAGTGCTGTGCATGTAAATAAAAACAATACAAATAAATAAAGGGATTATGCAATAAATTGCAAACAAATATCAAGAAAAATAATTGAGGGAGTTGGATATTACAAGCAATATTTGTTTGTGAGTTTATGAACAATCAGATAAATAGTAAATTAATTTTCACATAACAAAACAAGACAAATTAAAGAACGCATATGATGAGAAAGAGCTTGAAATGCGCCCGATAGAATTTAAATAACGGATCAGGCTTGCATTAATTCTATTTTTGATATTCATTGAGGTGGGATGAAGCTGGAAGCTAAGTAGGGGTAAGGCTCTTAAGGCGATAATCCCAGGGTGGCTATTTCCTCCATGAAGATTAAACCTTCCGAAACCGTCATTTCCTATTATATCTTTAGTTCCTTATTCTAACTCTACAATACACAATTCATACTCGAAAATAGATATATACAAACAAAACTTTTAGCAAGATTAGCACGGCTCTTTGCATGTTACATTTTTCAACTGTTGCACGTCCCAATGAATTCTAAACCCGCTTCTTTTGATGAGACAAACCTCTCCCTGAAATTGCTATATCAGGTTATAAAACTATAAAACACCTCTACGATTAACAATAGAGAATTCAACTGGCCCGTGCATGACTCAAATTATTTTACCTCATTTTTCTTCGTCTCAATTTTAGTTATGAGGTTCGTTTCAAAAGTTTGGGTCGGTGAGTCATAAATAGCGATTTGCAACAATGATCAATTTACGGATGGGCATCGAGTTTAGCTGGAGGAATGTAACTGCCATATTGTCGTCTGTTGATTGTTGTTTGTCTTAGCATAACAGATGTGAAGTCCTATCAGTGATTAGATTTTTAATAATACTAATAATTGAAATTGAAATTTATTTTCCCAAATTCTTTACAAACAGTTAATTAAAACNAGTTATTTAAAAAGTTTTACAGAAGTTTCACAAAGATTATACAAAAGTTATATAATAGTATTACAAAAGTTTTACAAAACCAATAATAATATTAATGTTTACAGAATTGCATGTTTTGTTAGCATTTATACAATTTATTTTACATGTATTTATACATTTACAGAAAGTATTTGCTTATAGTTTCCTTGTATATTACATAAAAAAGTTTCTACTATATATTGCATAATAATAATAATAAACATTTACTCTTACAATTCACAAACAATTTTACAATAACAATATTATGGTTTAAAGCAAATCTTCTAATAAACCATTACCCACTATTCATGCTAATACAATTTTCAAAACTTCTTTCAATACTTCTTTCCTTTTTGTACTCTTACTTCTCTCCAAGTTCTTTTGAGAGAATAAAAAATTACCTCATATATTTATCTCTTACTACTACTACTACTTTGCTATTTTATTTAAACAGCCTCCTATTTACATTTTCTTTACAATTTAANTTGCTATTTTATTTAAACAGTCTCCTATTTACATTTTCTTTACAATTTAATCATCATCTATACACATCCAAATTATCTCATATTTTAAATAACCTTTTCCCTTTCAACTAACCACTCTTTCAATTTTCTTTATGGTATAAATTTTGATTGAATTTCAATTAAATTATCAGGCATCTCATTCAATAATTTAGGCACTATAAATCTTTCCATTCTTTCACCATACCTATTGAAAGTATTTGGTATCAAAAAATTATATTTCTTCCTCATTCTATAATTATGTTCACTTTCTTCCCTAAATCTTTTTTCAAAAAAGTTTTTAAAAATGATTTGAAATTCATATAAATTTCTTACAGTCATAATTTTGGTTTCTCTAAACCAAATATTCTTTTCACAATCCAACAGATTCAATTTTTCAGCAAGACATCTGATACTTTTAATTTGTATATTTTGTACCAAATCTAAATGTGTTTTTACCTCTACCCCCCAAACTCCTATTCCATATCTTATAATTGATTCTACTAATGCAAAATACACCATTCTAAAAGTTTCATAATTTACAAAGTTTTTTACATTCATCAGTTTCCATGTATATATTCTATTTTTTTTACATACTTCTAAAATATGCTCCCTCCAAATCAGATTCTTGTCTATTACTATACCCAAATATTTTAACCTATTAACCTCTTTAATTTTACTTTTATACTTACAGTTTAAAATTCTTTCATGGATACAACTTCTGTCATGAAAAATTATATTAATTGGCTCCCTTGTTGTATACGGAAATTCTCACTCAGTTGTGTGAAACACATGGGCGAAGTGAAAGTGTGGCAATGGTGTCGTGAATTTAAGGAAGAGATTCCCTTTCACTTTCGGATTCGTCAGTCAACGAGATCGTCTGTCCGCGCGCAAATCCTTCCCCTCCTCTGTTTATCGTTTATCATTAGAACGGTATTCCCTGATGTCACGACACCATTGCCTCAGTTTCCCTTCTCCTGACGGTAAGCCCATGTGTTTTACAACACTGAGAATGAAATTCAGTAGCATTATGACCTCTTGCGTTCAAAAATCATCACAGATAGGAATTCACACCTGGTGGGATTTGATATTACCGCACTCATTATAACACTTTGTCATGCAAAGACAAGCAACAATCAACAGACGACAATATGGCGGTTATATTTCTAACAGATCAGATGACCACAAATAAGTGTTGCCAATCGTTATATATGAGTGACCGTGAATTTAGGGAAGTTTATTAGTTTGTTACTTTTGCAACGAGCCTCGTACTATAGGTTTGATAGTTAGTTACTCCCTCAAGACGACTCATCGAAAGGGCTCTAATGACGAAAAAAAAATCAACTACTCATCGATTAATAACAACTTGCGTACATTTTCATGAACACTCCAACATCTCGCTATTCCTTCAACCTATCCACTTATCTATAACTATATAACTAATGTACTGGTTTAGATATGTAGATGATATCTCTGCACACGTACTGTTTATGTAAGCAACGAATAATTTACATACCATCTTAACTTCATACACCCCGAACATACATTTAACAAAAAGAGGTTCCATTTTGAATTACGCAATGGAAAATACGTGTTCCGTGTTAGAATGCATAAATGAACGTACCTTTTCCACTGATAATTCGTATGACAAGAAATTAAAAAATCTGAAAAAATTGTCTCTTTGAGTATGACGTGGATTTAATACGATCACATTGCCGCAAGCAAAATAACATTCAGCGACATATTCTAAAATTGACAATTTTTCTTTATGTTATGCCATAATTATTCTGTTTTGTGCATATTGAATTATTTCAAAATACGTTTTTTACATTCTTATGACAGAAAATTAATAAAAGTCACGAATAATGAATAATGAGTTCATCTCAATAAGATAGAGACATTTTAAAAACTTCATGTGATAAGTAAGTTAATATACAAATTAAATGTGATTTAAATGTATTTAAAAATTTATCAGTTTTGAGACCAATAACGTAATTGGATGATTCGCAATTTCGGTTCTTGTATTTATTAGAGGTTATCCTGCATAATACCAGTACGTACATTTATTATGATATTGTACGAAAAATCTTTATTCCATCGTAATTTGGTGTTACGAAACTTCTCTTCCAAAAATAATATTGAGAAACGATTATTAAAGTTTTCACTTTAATTTTCATACTACTAAATTTTTTTATTAGTTTGTATCTGAACACAACTCACGATGTTTGTTAGACGACAAGTATATTCGTGTCACCAAAGTAAGAGTATTTCAAACATTTTATTCTGAAAATGGAGTACACATTGTTTCAAGATATGGTTTATCTTGAGCCTGAATTTCCCTTTCATTTGGACAATATTCCACTTCAAGTTGCTTAATTGTGTTATATCTGAAATCGCGTATCTCAATTTTCACCAATTTCAAACGTCACTTGCTCTTAGGCGATAAACGTCACAGAGTTGCATAACCTGCTAACAAAATATACGTAACCGAATCGATTAAGCAGCTCCAAATCCATAGGGATATCACATAGTCTTCTTCTACATCAAACAAAATAAAACAAATGGAAAACGAATTATACTACATCGATCAACTAGGGGATTTTGAACCAATACCGCGCGTGATTTCGAATGAAAATGGAGACAGTAATTGTTTCCATTTGGACGGCTTATTTCCTAAACCCTAATGTGCAGAGGTGGCATGTGATAGGTTCTGACTGATTCATCTGTTTACTCGTAATTTACATCTCGTAGAAATAACTGGATTCAAATTGTGTTCACGTAGTTCCTAAATGCATCTGGATTCTCTGAACAGTCTCCACCTGGTGTTTTTCTTCTCATTGAAGAACACTTTCATTAAGACATAAGAGCGTTGATTAACCGAATTAAATTTGTCGGGTATGTTTCTGATAATAAAAAATTCAGATAATCATAATTCGGATAATCAATAATTCGGACAGTCAATAATTAGGTGGTGGCTTTCCCCATGGAGACGCATCATTCGCAACGACAAAAAATTGAGAGAAAACGCTTACATTTAGTTCGTCGAATTCGATAAGATTAGTTCTCTAATGCCTACAGTTCTTTGTACATTCTGAAAATGGCAATACTGATGTTACTTTGCTTTTTCATGAAGCCAGTCCGGATAGTTGAATGTTCGGCTAACTGATATTCAGATAATAGACTCTTCACTGTATGTCCTTCTATCCACAATATGCTATCTAACCATCATCAATAGTTGATCAGCACATAAATAAGATATTCTTCACATGTTAACTTTTACAATATTTCCGTCCACTATCGTAGTCATATTGTAATATTTTATACGTGTCTTTTGTTAGAAAGAAAGTCTGGGTGTACTTAAAAAGTCGTGTAAAATATTACATGTTAACCATTGTTCAGATTTAATGTAGATCAACAGCTTGTCAAACAAATAGTCTGGCACGGATAAGTTTGAATAAATAACTTTATGTGCGTACTATAACCTCAAAAATGTGTTACTTGTTAATTTGTACGTTTAATCACTCTTGGTTCATAGTATATCATTAAAATAATCTAATTTTCGGAAAAAATTATTTTATTTACATACTAATATTTACTGTTTGCCTCCCAACGAATGTCCAATGTCACTTTCTTCATATGTGGATCTCGTTCTGCGAGAAAGCTGGCGCAATAATTAAATGCCTTTTCGTATTCCCTCCGATGGCATTGGCAACGCGCCAGGACAACATCAAATGTGCAAATGTCGCAGTCCATCAGCGCTATCAGACGGCATTTGTATCGCTGACTGTTATTGGTGCTCGCGTTCGATTTCCCGTTTACTCATTGGATGCATACGCGCTGAGCGATTGACAGGTCAGTAGCACATAGAGGGGTTCCTGGTTTAAGACAAGCGGAATCCGACACGATTGACTACCCGTTTACCTTCTGATGGGAAATCTAAACAGAATAGTTGATAGTTGTGGGACACGCCCTCATCTCACTTGTCACATATGTCGCCATTTCATATGTCCTGTCCAATGCATTTGTCGGACAATTATTGCGTTACTATGGTGAGGAAGAAGTGATTCATATTCATGTCAATTCTGTTATGTTCGAACACAACAATGTATACTAACTTCATATACTCCCAATTGTTTGATCTTCATTATGTATATCATTCAGAAACTAAATCGACAAATCCTATTTTGAAATCTTTCTCCTTTCGAAAAATTAAACTAGACATCAAAACAAAATACATTTTTGCTAGATTTATTACATACAATATTACCTACAACTTTATTCTTTGTATTCAAACTGATTTTTTAAATAATACCTAATAATATTTCTTATTAATATTTTGTATAATACTGTGTATTTGTAGATTTGTAGATGTACGTTAAATATATTGTGAAATAATGCGTAAATGTCATTAACAGTTAGTTGAAATTTTAATATATTACCCGTCATAAATAAGGGAAAATATAATTTTGAAAACAAGATTGACCCGTAATATTAACTTTATTTCATTTTTCAAGATTTCATTAACTCACCTGAATCAAGATCGGGACACGTAGTATATCTGCACAGAGAAGAAAACCTAGATACTTTGTGGATGTATACGAATGATCTTATATGATATAATCAAACTTCAAAAATGTTTCTGATTCAACATTGATTTCTTGCAATATCTTATTTAAATCATATGAATTCTTCACAATTCAACTCAAATGAAATTATGTAAAAATTAAACCTATGACTACAAAGTTGTTAAAATATATTTTACAAATTATGATAATGACGTATGACTATGCGAAATTAAGATAAATACGTAAAACTGTTTTTGTAGATAATGACGAGTAAGGTACGTCGGTTAGTCTGATTCTTGAGAGAATATCTTTGTAAAATCTACTACAATTAACGTCCATTATGTTTATTTTTTGTTTGTACCTTAACACCCTTTCCCTAGTCTGTAGGGGTCGGAGAGATGGAGGATGATATGGTGCCTCTCTCTTTAATGTGGCAGGGGAATTACCAGGGTGCCGGATGCCTTTCCTATCGCACCTCCCCGAGGCGGGTGATGAATGAATGACATGGGGGGGGGGGAAATGATGAAGTGAATGTTGTGCTGGAATGAATGGCAGGGGAAACGGGAGTGTCCCGAGAAAACCTCTTCGAACACCGCTTCGTCTGCCACCGCGAATTTTAATTGGATCGGGCAGGGTTCGGACCCGCGTCACCAGAGGTAGAAGGCGAGTAGTGCTAGGCACTACGCCACGGGTCGCCTTTAAAGACCATTAAGTAATAAAAATAAATAAATAATGAAATACTTACGACCTTATGATGGAAGAATACCATATTTTTGTGATAATAATTATTATCTTTAATTATTTATTTATTTACATCTCTTTGTAACTCGATTCTAAGTCAAAGAAATTGAGTTAAACTTCTCGCCAAGACAATTTCCTTACTCTGACAGGCGCCCAAGAACTCTACAGGGTTTTGTGACTTAAATGAAGCAATCGACCGTGTGATCACTTTATTTGCATTATAAATACAACGGTATCTTGAATGTAGAAAGAGTTAGTCATTCGATTATTTATTTCTTATGTTTCAGAGCGTGTTGAACATTAATTATTTTCAAAATGATGCGTTGTCAGCTTATCATTTGTATATATATGATACTATTAGAGTATAAAGTATGATACGATTATTATGATTACTATGATATTAAAAATACTCGTCAAAAGTTTTCATTTTTATTCGAAAAATGCGGATGGATTTGAACTTTTTAAAATATCTTACCAACAAACAAAGACTATAAAACCATCTAACAGGTACAAGTATCCTATTTTCAAGTAAAACTTACAAAGTATCAATTCAATTACAATATGAATCAAGAATAAAATTTTAATCAAGGGGCGAAATCTGTACAGGTACGTTGAAAGTCGCAAAAAAACAAGGCGACGTCTTTTCCTAGACTCTCTCAGACTGAGCCCATTAATAAATGCGCAGAGAGAAGTTGTCAGCCTGATGGAGATTGATAGACAAACTTTGATGGATCCCATTTTCTTTCCGAGGAAACTTGATTTAAAGATGCTATTGATTTCAGAAAATAAATGAAAATAGATATCTTAGTTCCTCTTCGCAGATCAGTATATGTAGTACTTAAATTAATGATGCATTTATACACCTGTGTTAGATATTTCTATCTGCGTTCTAGAATTTGTTTATATTACTTTTCACATATATTTTATTTAATATAGCAAAACGAGAGAATAATAACAATATCAAATAAAAGACCGAATAAAGTTTTCAGTTTCATATGATTAATTACCTATCTAGGCTATTTTAACTGGGAAATTTACGAGACAAATTATGATATTTTACGACATTATAATCATGATTCACATATTTTTAAATTAACAAATATACTTAAAAACACGACATATATTGGTGGATTAATTCCAAAAACACAATTTTACACCTCATCAGGTGTTCCATTAATAATGTGGTACCCGTCTCTATAAATGTTTCTCATTTGTATCAAGACGAATCTCAAGCTACCGCTCGCTGAATAGCGAATAGTGTGGATTGGTTGCTCTTTGCCGTGTCACGAATACCGGTGTTCGCCCTACCCGCAGCGTGTCGGTCTTTTGGACACATCAAAGAGAGTCGAGCGAGGGCGAGCATTGGCGAAAGATGCTCTTATTCGGGATTCGCCAAATGACGAATGTCTACAGCCGTCTTAATAGTAGTTGCTCCGGACGCACAATAATCCTTAATCACTTCATTATAAGCTTTTATTTAACTTCCCCCGTTAGATTACATGTGTAGGTCAAATCTTGCAACTGCATTTTAAACCAGTTCCCCCAAATCGATCGAGCTGAAATTTTACAGATATCTTTGATTTTCATGACAAAAGATGATTATGATTCAATTTTACAAAAAAACTTCCCCTTAACGGATGAAATGGGGGTTTGTATTTAAAGTGTATACTCCACCATAACTTTAGCACCCTTGGCGCGCGAATTGTTAAGAAAATGCATACTTCGCCAAGTATTTACTTGCCAACCAAACACAGACCTATAAAAATATGTATCTACATATATGAACTTTTCGTGCGTTACGCTCTGTGAAAACTAATAATTTACAAGAAATATGAAATCATTTTCAGCGATATAGTAAGTACGTTTATTTTTTATTAGGATCTATTAATGAGGAATATGTATAGAGGAACTAACCTTTTGTATTGCATAAACACTTAAAAGTTTATGCAACTTGTTTTAGTGCATGGCTTAAATAAAAGCCTGTTCTTAAAAACGTTTCTTTTATTTATTATTTTTCTCTCTCTTGAGTGCCACAGTGAGCAGACAACTGGGTTATTTCTTAGATATATCTCGTTTTACAGTCATAGAATTAAACAGTTGTTGTTTGACGGTGCCTTCATTTGTTCGATACGCATGGTAAAAGAGAAGTTATGTGCTCGCAAGTGAGGGACTTTGTTTTCCGTGTGTACAACTGTATCAAGAGAGAAACATAAGTGAGATAGCGTTTCTATTCATTGCGAAATCGTAGAAGCTGTGAGACGAAACGTCGTGAAAACTATTGCTAGAGATAGGAAATTTGTCAACTATGCAAAAGTATCTCTGTCTTCGGCGAGATGCTATTAACGGTGCGGACTAAAGAAATTCATTCTCTTAAGAGACTTATCTTGTAATTATATATATTTTAATTTCTTCCACCCTTTCTAATATTCAATATATTCATTAATATATTAAAAACATTCAATATATTAGTAAATTAGTACGTTTTTATTTTTACTGTCAAAATGTTTGAAACTCCATGTCTCAACAGTATCAGTTTCTCGTTGTCATGACTGTTTCCTGTTTGTATTAGAAAGACACTGGACAAATTCAGGACGTAATTTTTTTTATTATGTCGTTGGTAGCGCATAACGTAACATTTAAGGTACTATCATACTCTACAACGAAACGAACATCGCACTTTCCTGAGCGAAAAAGCATTAGTACATCTATTAAACAACGTGTTACTGTCGTATGTTGCAACGAAAACCAATCTAAGCTAAGAAATGCAAGTAGACGTAATTAGAGTCAACTCCCAACGCTGAGGTAACTATGCAGTTGAACGTGGCGATTTCCTTTGCACCGTGTAGCGAACTTACTCGACAGTGGAGAGGGTTTTCTCTCCGAACGAACCATTGGACGTTGCCACGCAACTACGAAGTGTGAGAAACCCCAAACGTTTTCTTGAATATTACTGAAAAGGAATAAGGATCTTCGAACACTGCAAAGCAGTTCAATTCCTTCCTTCTTGCATGTGATTGCCTTCGAATAACAATAATTGTAAAGTTATTTTCATGATGACTTTCTCTAGATTGTGTTTAGTCGCTTTCACACATTACTATATCTAAATGTCAAGATATCTTCATTCTTCAAAATTACCAAACGTTATTCACAGTATTATTAAGGAGAGAAATATTTTTTAGATATTAAGAGATAAATATTCTTCAAAATAAATCTTTTATCAAGCCCTTTTATGATTTTTATATATTTAAACATCATCAAACTCTGCGAAATTTACACTTGGTAAAACAATGTTCGTAAGACTTGGTGACCATCGTAAGACTGCTGACCCAGAAATGTAGTAGTGTGCTTAATACACACCATAAAGAATATGGTCAAATGAGTATTTAGTAATGTATATTTGTAACAGCATTAAATAAGAAATTCTTACGTGTGGAATAGTAAAATGATATTATTATTAAAACAACTTCTTTGCACAAATATGGTGAATTATTTTGATTCGATTATTTTGATTCGATTATTTTGATTCGATTATTTTGATTCGATTATTTTGAATCTTTTCAGAGACGTGTACATAGATTTTCCAGACAGATAAAGTTATATATAACTACCCATTAATGGATAGGAAAATATTTACCCTTACTTTACAATGAATCACAGGTTAAATCTTACGTTTAAAACTCTTCTATCCGCGCTGGTTCCACCCAGATATTATTTTTCATTTAATAATTCAATCCCATTACATTAACTGTTATATCAATTTTCAGAAAGTGTATCTTTGTGTATATTGGGAAATGTTCAAAAGAGAAAATGACTCCTAATTCGTTTCTACACATGTACATGACAGTTTTTTTAGTTTTCAACAAACCAGTACCTAACAAACTGGTTAAAAAAAAAGATATGTGATTCTAAGGAAGAGCGGCAGTAAAAATCTGCAAATAACCAGCAGTGGCTGAACCGTCACACATCGCAGCGCTGTTATTCTGACACTAGACATATTGTTTCTTTTTAATTCGACGTGAATGCGTGGATGTTTTGAATATGATGGATGTTTCTACATCGCCAGCGGCGAAGATGATCCTAGAGAGCTCAGTGATATTTTCCCGCATGGTTCTGTCACCAGACACCGCAGTCAACGCGTGTTTACGAAATCCTCTTGATATAGCGCGCGGTTGTTAGGAGATTTCAATGCAATCATTCATTTGATAGGTCCTTAGAGCGTGGATTGAGGTTAGGTTTCGCTCCCAATGACGAGGCATATTTTCTCTCCATTCAAATAATCCTTTTCAGAAATCCCTCTCTCTCGTAAACGAGCTCATGGTAAGGTAGTTGGTTACGAATAGCGGAAATAGTCCATTGAAAAATACTCTCAAGCCACTTCAATTCTTCTTGAAGAGTATTGTTCAATTTTGTATTCGTATCGTTGAAGCACTCGCATCGTTATCAGTATATACGTTTGTTTTATCTAATTTTAGTAATTTTTTTCAATATTGGGTAAATAACGATTATTTGATGTAGATTCCTCAAAAAAATTATGTGGCTTTATTGTCTATCTTATTTGATTCAAAGACAAAGTTGCACCAAGCGTTCTTATTGACATTACATTATATTCATGTTTAACAATAACCAGAAATAAGAATTTAACTGTATTCTTGTACGAATTCTGAACCTGACTGCACTGCAGAACCCCTCTCAGCATTTTTCAGCGACAGTCTTTTGTGTGTGTCATCTGGCAATGCAGGAGTAATACCCTTTTCCTGTTTTATTATGTTCTCTCCCATTGTATGTTTTATGATCGACATAATATTTATTATATTTTCTCCAAGTTTTTCTGGTTTCATTAATATTTGATCTCTATTTTAAAATAGGATATCGACAAGAAAAATAATACGGGAAATATGACATAAAAAATATGAGAATCTGATTCGTACTTGTGATATCATATCTCATGATCCCACTGTGAAAGCCATAGCGACCAATGAAAATTATGGCTAAAACAGATTCCTTACAAATAATAACCAATACTTCATATTTTTTAGTTTTTAATGCTTGTTACAGTATATGTATGAATTTTTGTTGTTTATTTTTTTATGTCTCTAGTTGTTTGAGACAAAAACACTTAATAAAGAAGTTTATGAACACTAAAATCAATATTTTTACTGAGCTGCACAAATTTAAGAACAAAACGATAGATACAATTTATGTGTTGCTACTTCGTCAAAAATACGAACGTACTTGTATTTTAGAGAACCACATTTGCGATCCAAAAAACCCCTCTTTCGGGAAAAAATATTGTACTTCATTTATGTACACTTCTGGAGTAAAATAATCTTGTTATGTTTACTTTTCTCCAGGATAAAAGGAATTTGCCTTCGACGTGCTACATTAAAAATTATTTTGCCAATACCAGATTATTAAATAAACATGCGATTTTCATTTAGTTATGAATTCTTACACCGTTTTCACTATATATTGTTCTTCACTGATTGGTTTCTGTTTTTTTTTTCTTTAAAAAAAAGAAAGAAAGATATGGTAGATTATTTTGTATTTTAGACTTTATAAACTTAGAAAAGACATTTTTTAATTTCAATTCTATATTTTAATTTTTATTAAAAAGCCTAAAAATTATTTATTTTCATTTTAACTCAATTTTTTGAAGTGGACAAACATTTATTTGTCTTAATATTTTCTCAGTATTGTCAAATAATCACATTCGATTTTATGTCATAGGTTTCCATTGTATATACTCAATTAATGGTTCATTACGGGGTATGAGAATTCTCATCTCTTCTTCAAGAACTTTCGTCAATATTTGGTTTGTGGGGCAATCAAGAGGAGTTGCGTGGGAGCACGATAACTTTCCTACTTAGTGCAGCGCTCAGTATTCTCAACCTTCTGGAAAATAGGATACTTGAAGTCACTTGCGTTCATTACTAGGACGTGACTACGATGTCTATGTTAATGTGGGCCCTAATATTTATTAGTATTGACATGACTCACATATAAACGTTAAAAATATTTTTACAATATACTTTTAGTAACTTACAACCATTACATCTTTTTTCTGCAGTAGATTCCTGTTGACAAGATACAATGTTGACAGTCTCTATTAAACCATGTTTGTAGTTTCACAAACTTTGGCTTTTTTCTCCACTTTTCCTCCGGTTCCTTTAATGTCTCCAGTTTTTTAGTTTGATTGTGAGGAGACTGCTAATATCTCCATGTTGTGTGCTGCGTTATTATTCTCTGCTCACCTAATATAATCTCTAGGTTGCATTTTTTGGAAATAATATTATAATTAAAACACAAAGTGATGTGAATGAATTTTATTCTCTGTAATTTTCTTTAACATTTAACATTGTTCCTGTGAATAGTGGTCGTGTATATCTCCATCAGGGATGTCCAGAGATGCGTTCCACCGCGTGCCCAGAGATCTAAATCGCAATAACGGTGTAATGTGGTGACCACAACCGTAATATTTTCAATATATTTTTGTATAATTTTTTGTTTCACTGTGTGAACTGGTTCAGGACGGCTAACGTTTCCTTATCAGGAAAGTGAACATTTCAGCGGTGCAAGTGCGCTACGACGACAGGGTGCCGTGATGGACATACGAACAATATCCCGCGTGTGCGGCGATGTCCGCCAGAAGGCTATTTTTGAGCCGCAGTGAAGGTGGTCCGGTGATGCCGCTGCTACGACAGTGTTGTCAGCATAGCCTGTGTCGTCAGCTCAAGCGACGCCTTAAGGGCCGTTTTCCTCTACTCCAAAATACTTGCAAACTATTGCAAATTTTAAAAATAGGAAACATAAGTACTGAACATATCTTTTGACTTGATCATGAAAACTATAAGAAAATTCAGTAAATTTACGTTATAAACCAAGTGAATAAAAAACAAGTTTTAAATAAAAATTTACAAATATTTGAAGCAGCTTTTATGCACCGTGTAATACTCTTACAACCACCACACAAGCGGATTACCGCAGCAATCCAGTTAAACAAGATCTGTATGAGACCTTCAAGACATCTCAACTCAATGCCTTCTACAAATTCTCCACTGAGAATTTTATACGAGGACATCGCAGCACCTCAAAGCGTTAAAACGCTTACACGATAGCCATGGATCGGAACATGGCATGCAGCCTGAGATCACCCCTCTACGTGTGACCTGCCGAGGCGACTTTCGTCCCGCTATATTAAGACCGGCATCTACGTGACGATGCCCTAAAGGGCCTTTTTCCTCCACTTCAAAATATCGCGCAGTGCAGTGAGCACAACGGCAGCGCGAAATGTAATCGAGTTGAGATGTTTTGAAGGTCTCATACAGATATTGTTTAATTGGGTTGCTACGGTAATCTGGTTGTTTGGTGGTTGTAAGAGTATTTTGAAACACCTTACACGGTGTATACAAGCTGCTTCAAATATTTGTAAATTTTGCTTAAATCTTGTTTTTTATTCACTTGGTTTCTAACGTAAATTTATTGTATCAAAGAATTTCCATGTAGTTTTCATGATAAAGTCAAAAGATATGTTCAGTACTTATGTTTCCTAGTTTTAAAGTTTGCAATAATTGTGTTTTCTAGTTTGCAATTGTAACATGTGTATTAAACTTATTTTATCAAAGTTGTTTTCAAGTACAGCTTTCTGGTTTGGAATTGTAACATTTGTATCCAACTCAATTTATCTTAGTTGCTTTCAAGTACGTCAAACTAAATTTTATCATTAGTTATTAAATTCATTATTTTTAATTTGTTTTTGTATGTTTTGTATTTGCTCGGGAAACCGAGCTGGTGGCAGCGAAGAACCTCTACCCGTAACTTGGCGACTGTGCGTCGCTGCGTTACGTATCTTGAGAGCATGACTGAGTACTTCCCATTCAGAAACGGCCGTTCAAACCGACTTGTTCAGTAAAGGCTTTCTGAAAGTAAGCGGTCGTTATAACGGTGTGTGTTATGGGATAGCAAAGGGTTAACAACCTCATTTCCTGACCTCTGCAACCACGCGTTCCCCTGCTTCCGCGCAATGAAACAAGCGAGTTCGTGGATGCATGAAAGAAAACTTAGCAATATATTAAACTTTAATTAGAAACAAAATCAGAATAAATCAACATAGAATAAGAACAGAGAATGTGCAGCGAAAATCATAATAAAGACAAATGTAAGACGCACTTTTTTGGAATACATAGTGGTCATTTAATACTGCTCTTCTTAATTATTTACAAAAATTTTCACACAACGTGCAATACTTCTTCCATCCCTCCATGACGGTCTTCTGGCCAACCCTGGCTGAAGCCCGTCTTCGAGACAGTGCGCACGGCGTGTCCTCCTGATGCCTCTGCGTGATCCTGATCACATGCCTGATCTATATAAATCAAATGTAGTCTAAATTAGTGTCCAAAATATAACACATTTTCGAACATTTTATGATTTTATAACATTACCAGCTACTCACATGGGATGTTTTGTTATATTACTATGTAACTCGTAATCATTTAGTGTAGACAAAATAGCAAGATTACACTCAAAAAACCGTGGTGATATATCAATTTGTTAGTGACTAAAAGCAAACATGTGAATATTCGCATCTGTTACGGCACACCGCAAGCCCATATGCGATGTGGGTATTTTTTGGGTAGAAGCGGGATTCAACCATAAACCACAACCTTTATGGTAGAGTTCGCTGCCACCAGCTTGGTTTCCCCAAGCAATCAAACACACGTGTAATAACAATAAAATATTCCTTTAATACAAGTTAAATTGAAATCTGCGTATTTACAAATTTGAACGAACTCTCAAATCATAAATACAAGTTTGAATTTGTTATTACAGAGTCATTGCTATCTGAAAGCAACACTTACACACAGATATAAGTACTGGTGTTATCAATTAACTCGGAAATCTACCCAGATTATCCGAATCTCAAAAATTTACAAGTTGCTATCCCGAAATAACTAACTGTTCCAAGTTACGACATTCGCGCCTAATAGCAATGTAATAGAATTACCACAACAATTCTCAGTGGTCTGACGACCAAAACTAACCAAGTCACATCTCAAATAACCTGGGAACTTCCATACACTTCCGCAGAAAGTCTGAAAAGTCTCTGGGGATCTTCAATCCTCCCAATATGTACAGAAGCGGAGGTCACGTGATCACGCCTTCGCTAACGCACTGAGCACTCTACATCCGCTGGAAATATTCCATTCACACTCGCCACGCGCTTCTGCAACATTCTTCTGAGGGCATTCCTACTCAATTTTCAGAAGTAGATGGAAACTGTTCNCGGTATTTTTCCTTATTTGGCGGTGACTGGCCCGACCCTTAATCTCCTTAGGAATTTTCGGCTAGCAAAATGCTTGAAAATGTTAATATTTCAAAAATCCCTATCTCCTCTCGAAATATCTGTAAGCTTCCTAAGCACAGTGGAAGAAACTGCATTAATACTAAAAACAAATATTCACCTTTATACTACTGCTTTTGTCAAAGGTATTATGAGAGATTTTATTAAGGAGCGGTGTAATCTCTCGCATTTTGAAAGCGGATGTAAAATGATATATTTCCTGGCTTATGCATACGATTTTCTTCTGCGATGAGGGAATTTTGTTAATTCTCTGCGGTCACCTTTAGTTTTCTCTGAGCATCAGCAAATTTAAATTCAGCGGAGAACTCGGCTGTACTGGAAATCCATTCATTGTTAACAGAGTAACAAATTGTATTTATCACTACGTATTGGTTATTGTGAAATATACACAGAATATCCCAGAAATCCACGTTAAAAATTGTAAGGATAATAGAGTACATTAATAGAACAAAAAATCATAAAGGTACTTGTACAGACAATTTTAATTGAAATCACTATTACATGTAGGATGAGGTTCGGGTTCGAAGGACCTTGAATTTACAGGCAAATTACGCAATATGAGGAAAGTAGATGAGGTGTGTCTAAACCCTGAACTGCCAACAAACAATTTAATGTCATAAAACATGAAAGTTGAAAATAATGAAATAATACAAAACTGTTGTTCAAGTGATATACTGTGATGAAGTGAGACGATCCGTTCCTTCAAGGATCCTGCTCGGATGGCGTTGGGTCGATGTCAAGGTGGTGGTTTTGAGTTGAACGGCTGGAGTGCAGTTCGCGGTCAACTATGCTTCGACGTGTGGAGCGATTTGACCGTGAAGTTGTCTCGAGGACCGGTTACATGTTACGGTCACGGTATCCTGGGGGTCCGGTGATGTAAGGCGCGGTTATGATATCTGACCGTAGACGTTGTGGCATGGCGCCAGTGAAGATATGATGTGGGATGTTGACTGATAGCAAGTGAGGACGGTCGCTCGTCCGTGGCTTACTTGTTGGTTGCATGTTGCCGACAGCGCGATCGATCGGTCACTCGATAGCGTAACGTCGTGACGTCACACGTTGACCGTATCGATTGTATATCTGGGTCGATGGCGTGGATATTACGTAATGTCAAGCTATTGTAAATTTCTATGGCGGGGAAGTGCAGCCTCGTGGATTCCAGTATAATTGAGAAACGAGTCTGTAATTGATTAAGTCATTCATACTATGTCGAACCATTTTATCCACTTTTTTTACTCAAAGGCGTAAAATTTGAATGGACCAATGAGATTTGAAGAAATTGTTCATGGAAGATTAACAACCGAGAGATGTCACTCAATATGCACAAAGAGTATAGAGTCCATAGATTGTTCACTTGTTTAATGGAAGGATATTTTTAAAATGTCTGAACAGTACCCATGTCCGGAAATGTCTCCCGAATTAGATTAGATGACACCATGACTGAGTAAGAACTCAAGATAAAAATATGTATAAATCGATTTATTAGGGGGATTGAAAAAGTGAAATGAGTGTTCAAATTCGACAAAATATTAAAACACATGTTAAAAGTTCTTCCCTGTAATAGTGATAAACGCCTAGCACCAACATCGTATGAATTGACGAGAATGTTCTACCTGGAGTCGGTGTCGCTGCTAAGTTCGGGCCATTCTGTATAATGTATAAATTAATTTTATATCATCAAAGTAGAATTTTCATAGGGGAACAAAGCGGGACTAGGGAAGTTTTTTGCGGGATACTCCCTTTTCCATTCATTTCATTATCCTACAATGATCATTCATTATCAATACTAAATATCATCCATGTCACTCACTAACACTGCATCACCTCTTTTGCTTGCGTATACTCCTTGGCAACCGAAAAACCACTGATTGACCGAAGGGAACGAAACCATAGATATTCCCACTGTTTAATTATAGAGGGAATCAAAATATCAACACAAGTCATACAGTCATCAGACAAAATCTATAACATACTTATCAAAGGGTAGCAAGCGAAAGAGAAAAGAAAAAATGAAAATTTATATTTCTAAAATAATTTTCCCGAAGGCAAATGATTTTTCCATTAGATAGTGTTGATTCATAGGTATGGAAAGAATATCTAGTGTGGGAAGCGAACCTAGCATTTATGAACCCCTATCCTATATTATCATCCTTAAGTGACTTAAATAATTTGGAATATCAACTTCCTCTATAAAACGTCACAAAAGGTTTTAGAAGCAAATTTTTGTAATACGTTTTGTAATGACGTAACAAGCACGCAGAAAAAGTTTTTTGGCGTAATTTCGCATTATACAGTGTTTAGAAAATGTTAACGATATATTTACTTAAGTTTCTCCTGAGATTTTTACTTAAGTTGTTACTTTGTTTAGTGATATATTTTTGTGGATAAAGTACTCATTGACGCGTTGGTCGTTGGCGCCTCCACCATGGCGCGTTGATTCATTGGCGCTACAACAATAATATACAATGTCGCGTTGGTCGTTGCTATGTATATATTTAGTGTTGTCTTTGTCCCAACGTCGGGATAGGATAGACCCCAGATGAAATATTTAGAATACTCGCTTGGCAATAGTTAAGAGTGGTTCTCTATTCAGGTTTTGGCGTTTGTTTAATAAAACATAATAAAGTTAATAAACTATAACAAAGGTTTAATAATTGAATTTGCACATAAGCCCGAAGAGAGCTTATAATTAAAAAGTTATAATGATGCTCCCATAAGCAAGTGATTACATAATTATGTTAAATGCCCTTATCGGAGCGAGAGATCAATATATTGCATTAACATGTTCTAAAGACTCGTAAGGACGTCAAGGTCCATTTAGAATGTTCCATATGCTTCCCATTATCATCAATACAGACCGTCATCAAAACTGTTGTCGGCTGCACCCCGTGAAGCCGCGCTCTTGCGTCCCGTCGCCGACGCACCCAGTCTCGGGCACGTCACATCGTCTCCAGCGAGTCCCCCATAGCAGAAGAAGGCAANTAGGGGTGGGGGGTTCCATGTGGATATTTGAATGTATTGAGGAGCTCTTCATGGTAGGAGAAGTCATTGGGAAGGGAGTCGTTGCACACGGCTCTACGATAATTTGTGGAGATGGTAAGGCGTTGTCTTATGCATTTAAATGCAATTAGGAAGAAAGAGGGAGGAATGTCACATGGAGGGGGGTGACAGAGTGCAGTGGCGTGGCGAGTCATACGATCGTGTGTCATTTCGGACTTGACCACAGAGAAAAATAGGTTCTCTGGAAACCCCACCACAGAGACGGGACAAATAGGAAAAGTTCTTATCTCTCGCGGCTGACGCCACGCAGATCCGGCTGAAGAGTCACAATTAAAATGACACTAACTATTTAAACTATCGATTTAAAGATCCGCCCTGGAAATATATTATAAAATTCTTGCGTAATGTCAGCTTTGAGTAATATTATAGACCTTTGCATAATGTCAGCCCCGTGACATCATCATGTCCAGGAACATTTTTAGATGAAAAGATAAAGTATTCATCTTCTCCAAAGAAGTTCAATAACATTTCTTCTGGTATAATCTGAAATAAAATATTAACGAGGAGATAGAAATAATACACAGAAATGATAAAGTAAATGGTATTTCTGTAGAAAATATACGCAACATTAACATTACATTACCATCATGCGCATCATAAATCGCATGTTGGATGCTACGTCAATTAAAACTGTGTTCATGTGGCATTGGGGACATGCATCTTTCATCGCCACTTTCATACGAAGCTATGTATAAATAAATTCCATAAACGTTTTGAAATGTATGAATTATTTGGACTTTTTTTAAAATATAAACCTGATGAACGATTAAGTTGTTTAACCTTCTGGTTTTTCATGCAAAAAAATATCCCATAATGTTCTAAAATCTGAAAACTAAGGATATTTCATAAAAAATTTAAATTTTCATTTCCCTTCGAAATTTTATTTGTGATATTTTATTAAAGAAAATGTTATTGTTTTTTAATTTCTTTTATTTCAATAAATATCAAAAAGATTATTTTTGTGAGATCATGAAAGTGAACTGGAAGGAATACTTGGGGATGCAATTCCAAAACATTTCTTTATAAAGAATATACTAGGCAAACGTAAATTATATAAGCAAATTCCCAATATAGAATGAAAGAATAAAAACAATGGGTTCGTCAGGCTTCCCTTGTACAAGAGTAAAAATTACAATATTGGAACTGAATTTTTTACTATAAATTTATCTACCGGAAAAGGTTTCATTGTACGTACAGATTTTACTTGAAGAATAGGATTAAAACGGTTCTTAGCTAATGCATCTGTCCAAGGTGACCCAGTTAACAATTGCCCAGAGTCCATTGAAACAGAAACCTCATGCTTCCTTTACCCTCGCCGCGTCTCCTGACACATTATTTCCCCACTCCATCCTCGTCGGTGGCCTTGACCGCCAGCTCTTCTGTGGACACTGCTCGCCACGGCGTCATTTTGCAAAAGCACTCTTCAGGGCTCTTCGTTTTCTCATTAGAGGTCCCATCGGCTTCTCTTTTCCATCCCCTCGGCCCCCTCTCTCACTCTTGTCTTTCACTTTGCTTTCTCCAATATTTCTCCTTGTGAACATCAGCGAAGTAAAAGTATGCCAGAATGTCGTATTGCATACATAATTATTCTAAACTTATTGATATAAAATTTCTTTGATATACATCTTTTAGAGAAATATAGAGTATGACACAAGCAAAAAATATGTGTTGTGCATCTGTCTTTTTCTAATTTTACAAATATATATATATATATATATATATATATATATATATATATATATATATATATATATATATATATATATATATATATATATATATA
>NNCF01127128.1:213813-307151 GCA_002313205.1 Laupala kohalensis | reverse complement strand
TGGGAGTCACTCACAAGGACAACACAACAATCTGGTGTTCGAGCAATGAACAAAACATTTAATAACTCTTTGAAACACAATTTACACTCTCCCAAAAGACACAAATAAAACATTAATCATTTATCGACCAGAGGGGCCACATTCCCACCAAAAGACACAAATACAACATCAATCCTTTATGGAGCAGAGGGGCCACATTCCCACCAAAACGACACAAATACAACATCAATCCTTTATGGACCAGAGGGATCACATTCCCACCAAAACGACACAAATACAACATCAATCCTTTATGGACCAGAGGGATCACATTCCCACCAAAACGACACAAATACAACATCAATCCTTTATGGACCAGAGGGATCACATTCCCACCAAAACGACACAAATACAACATCAATCCTTTATGGACCAGAGGGGCCACATTCCCACTAAAACGACACAAATAAGAAACACTGGCTTTACTATTTTACATTTACTAACTGTCAAGATTGTTATCATTTATCATCTCCATCTAATAAACATTCACTGTTTTTAATTCTGTGCAACTTTTACACTACAATTACACATTTTTCTTTTTGCAACAAAGTTACGCACTGATTTTATTCCTAATTAACGCTAATATTTACTGTTTAATTGAACTTCTTCCGAGTCCCAATATTTCACTGATTCTACTGGCCTACCTCTCCGAGCGACTGAGTTTAATCAAAGCACTCATTCAGTTTAATGTTCTCGCTCATACTGGTAGCCACTATCAAACACTCACTGACTCGCAAGCGCGCTGCAATGATGACTTTCACATTCGCCAACGATCGCATAATACCTGTACAAGATGCCTGGCTGATGGAAAGCAGAGGAGGATGGTCCCTCACGGATGTCAGCACGGTTTCCCCGTGGATTATTTGCGACGAGCGCCAACCAGCTTCCGCGTTTTATCGCAATGTCTATTTCTCACCCGCAAGGCGTTCCGACAAACTTAGCTAAATGCTGACGAAACTTGTACCTCAACTCCGATAAAAAAATCTATCTGAGCAGCCTCTGCGTGACTACAAAAAAACTTCGATGTCAGGACGACCAACAAAAAACTTCGATGTGATTTGCGTCAGCATCTAAGCGCTGCGACGGAGAAACATGTGATCTGCGACAAATTAGAGCGATCTGAGCAACGTCTCAGCGCTGCCAAAAAAATCTGTGAATAAAAATTCTATTCGTCTGAGATAAACACATCTATACGTCTGAGCTGCCGAAAAATCTTTACGTCTAAGCTACCGAAAATCTTTACGTCTGAGCTTAACACATCTATACGCCTGAGCTTAACATATCTGAGCTGACGAAAATTCTAGTATCTGAGCAACATTCTATCCGTCTGAGCTTAACACCTTTGAGCGGACGAAAATCTTTACGTCTGAGCTGCCGAAAAAATCTAGTATCTGAGAGCGAAATTTGGAGTGTTCTGCCTTAAATGGGCTCTATCCCTTCTTTCTTCCGAAAATCTTCCAAATTTTGAATGTCACGTGATTGAAAACCCCCAATGCCGAAATGATTTCCCCTTCTTACGCCTTGACTCTCATTGGAACCTTTTAAAAAAATCTTCAACTGATTTCTGGAACGTTCTCCAAGACGCTGTGGCTTTTAACGATTTTTCTAGCAAGTTCGTACATGTTGCTAGTTTCTGCACATCTGTGGTTTATTACGGAGGGTATTTCTTTTCCCTCATCCCCTCGCCAGCCTGCGATTTCTAAACCATCATAAATTTTTATTCGACGTGAAAGAAACGCCGACGCATCCTGGTTCACCGGCCGCCCGGATCTGTGACTGCCAGCCCCCGTCACCCTCCAACGACCTTTTCTATTTAAATTTCTCTGCTCTTTCTTAAGATGGATGATTTAAATTTCATAATTAATCCGTAAATTATTCAAAACTCACAATATATATATAAAACATTCTGAACATAAAAGACTTGTAAATATGTAAATGTCTATGTCAAATATTGGTCGAATATCCTTCGAACTTTTCCCCCAAAGTTCCTCGAATTTTGAAAAAAATTAAAACTTCTCTTATCTGAAATCAAGGTTACTAAAACATTCATATAGAAAAACGAATGTATTTGTGAGACATATTTTCTCATAAATTATTTTCATCAGTTTTAAGGATGAGGATATATATTAAAATATTTTTATTGCTATTTAATCTTTTGGACTTCAATTTTGTAGAAACTTATTAGTACATGATCATAAACAATATACTGAATGATAGAAAAGTTTTGGGTATCAAATAAATTAAGGTCGTAAAAAGACTATAAATTATTTTTATTGTATAAACGAAGCATTCGATTCTGGCGAAACAAATCTAAAAAATGGCAAACGTTATCATGTTAATTTTCATATACTTTCACATAACTAATCCGGATCGGTAAGTTATGGAAATTAATAATGGAAACAGTTCCGAACTTAAACGGCCGGGAATGTTTCTATTAGCAAAATGAAAAAAAAATGTTTTGAATAAAGTCAGCGTTAAAGAGACAAAGTAGTGTGTCGTAATTGGATTTAGAGATATCTGGTCACCACAGCATGTTGCTAGTGAGTTTCAAAAGAATCAATATATGTTAATAATTCATAAAAAATTAATATTTTATCATTTTCGAAAAAATTGGAAGTAAAGAAAAAAGTGTTTTTGTTTTCACTGACTCAAGGAGACCTCTTGTAAATATTTTCTATTGTTTATGTAATATATTGTCTGATATATAAAACAAAATAGATGTTTTAATGATATATAATACGTACTCGTGCAGTAATTGACATTTGCCCGACACGCCTGGAGAACAACATCCATTGAGAGAACACGCAATTTTTTTCGAACTTTCTGAAATTGACTAAAAAGCATATTACATCAATGGTAAAAGTTTGTTTCAATTACTCTTTTCCTTCACTAATAATTTAAATCCGATAAATAATATCACCCATCTTGATGAAATTTTTCTCATTCCTAATAATATCCCTTTGGATAGCACGTGAGTATCACGACACGTCAATCGTTTGGAATTAAATGTTAAATGATAATTACGGAGATGTCAACTCGAATGTTAATCATGACTTTCACTCTGTGGAATTATTCACAACATGAATGATCAGAAAATACACAACCAACGTTTTCATAACCACATTTGACTCTCCTGAATGTGGTGTTGGCTGCTAATTGACATAGAGTCGTTTGCCACGTCAAGTGCGTTTACATGGAAAGTCTGTCAGATTCCGTTTCAAATGAGAAGTGGTTCATTCTCACTCAAAACTCTGCATCAATGTTACACGGGATTTTTTTGCCAGTTCCAGGTTTCCTCCAAGATATGTTCTCCCTAGTACCGCTAAAAAGACTTTTTGTTCTTAATTTTTTTGTCAGAGAAAATGTTTCGTAGAATATTTGTGTTATGTTTTCCTCGATCCAAAAATGAACTGAGTTAAATGCGTGATGTCATCTCTCGTACTGTGAAATTAGTTACTTACAAATATGAATTGATTTTTGTATTGTAGTGTTACGAGTGTGTGAAGGCGTGTGCAGCTGAGATGAAGTGATACTGTATCAGGATTATTAATGTTTAATAGTACCATTTTATAAAATATTCCTTAATACCACTAGCATAGCCCTTAGGCAAGTCGTAGAGATCCGTGGTAACATTCCGGCAAGGCTATCCTATCTTGACAACTAATTCCTTGTGATAAGTTTCGGGCAGGTAAAAATGGCGACGAGCCGGGAATCGAACCCGGGACTCCTGCCTGATCGCAGGAAATGTTAACCACTACACCATCCATTCGCCATCCCCAGCTCTTCACCACTTGCACCCAGACCTAAACCTTGTATGACCTGAGAGTCCCTGTTTCGATTCCCGTCTCGTCGCCATTTTCACCTGACCGAAAGTCATCACATATCTTCTCCATGTGTAGACTTCACGGAAGAAATATATGCACAAGGAATTTCTTTACTAAAATAACAGTGTACTTTTTAAAATTGTGTCTTAAATTATTTAATATATTTTCTGAATTGGACAAGGAAATTCGGACACCAGAGATTTATGAAGTAAAACACAAACTCATCACGATCAGACTATTGGTTCAACACAGTTTAAAACTCAACGTTTCGACTGTGAACATAGTCCTCTTCAGGTGAATTAAAAGATTTTACATTCACAAGAAACAGACACTTTACAAAAAAAACTACCAATTTGTTTGTATTATGATGCTAATTATTGATTTTGTTGCGATGACAGTTGACAGTAAAGGAAGTGCGATGTTTTAAATGTTTGTGACACGTGACATGTTTGTTTCTTGTGAAAGTAATTTTTGTTGTTGAGGACTGTGTTCACAGTCGAGATGTAGTGTTTAACCTGCGTTGAACCAATAGTCTGTAAGTGATAAATTTGTGTTTAATTGAATAAAGTATTCAGATGAACTATGCTTTATGAAGCATTGTCTAGAAAAGACGTCTTATTATTGAGCCATTATCGTCATCTCCGTACATAAAAGTTGTGGTTTCTACGTCACCCGTAAATTAAATGATTTTACACTCGTATTCTGAAATACGCACATTAATCAGACGATTGTTCTAAATTATAATTGAAACCGACAAGGACACTAAATATCTTCCAAATCTCACTACTTCAGTCTTAATCTAGTACATTATTCAATGTTTTTGACAAAAGTTTGTATACTCAGCTTTTTCTATTTTGTGATTTTATGCCATGTACTTGAGAATTGAAGATATACTCACTATGTAAATACTGGATTCTGCTTCACTTAATTGTATACGATGGGAGAGGATCTGAAATTTTGGCATCAAACGCATCCTCTGTATGGGTAAGGGTTAAAAATCTCATTCTCCCAACTGACAGCGTGTAACCATCTTGAATTATTTCGCACACTAGCCGTAGAATTATAACGATTCTTGATACCGTGCCATCTCTATGTTCTAGTTCCAGTATCGACTGGAGCTATCATGCAATAATAACGTGTACACGCAAATTCTATTCTGATCATCTAGAATTCTGAATGAATCTGGGTCTCAGATTTCTATTTTGGTTACGAACACGCTACGTTAGTAAGGAAAGGAAAAAGCACAACAGCTAAAAATACAAAAAGAATGATTATAAATAAAACAAATTTGGGATATTAGGATAAATGAAATATTTCAACAACTTCAGAATCATATGAAACAAATTTCCATCGCAATTATCATGATTATCTCGTCAGGATTAAATATATTAGTAAAAACAGTTTCCGTCCATTTCAGTCTACATTGTTTATTAAACCACATTCCAGTAAAATCACCATATCTAAACCGGATTACGTTTCAATCATGCACATGATCCTCTTCGTAATTATTTGCAACTGGGTTAATAGATGCATGAGCCGTATCCTAAAAACACTCTGGAAGCTGTGGGAGTGGAAGGTATCTTGATTTTAATAATTAAAAGATTTTAAATTGCAGGATTTTAAATATGGATTACCATGATTTTATATCAAAGCAAAAAATAAATCAATGGACATCCAAATATTAATTGTTTTACAAAAAAAATGAGACAAATACGTTTCGTAATAATGCCACCAAAAATCTAACCTAAACACACAAGAAATCAATGGACTAATACAATGGTAAAATATCTAATACTAACACTTACGGCTAAATACAAGACATTAATTTAAAGATAAAAGAGACATGATGAAATACAACAAGGTTAAGTTAAATATTATTGAATTCGTCAATGAAGGCATGTGAAATTGATCATGAAAGATCATACTGTTCGTTAGATTTTCACTGGCCAGTGAAATATATATGAGCTCATAGTTACGTTCCTGTAGCATTTGCTGATGCTCAGTTGGCGTACAGCGTCTCAGGCTGTTGGAAGATGCAGGAGGCAGCGATGGTGTGTGGATCCATCAATGGTATTTAAAGTTTGTATGAAATAAATATACATTTATAAATTTATTGTCAAAAAACAGTACAAACTGCGTATGACCACGTGGAGGAAAAAAAAACTAATTTACTCTCCGGAAGCAAGCAAGGGACCATCCCATCAATTCCAATCAAGGGCCCTAAGGCAGAGGCGGATTCAAAAATTTCAGCAAAAGTTCCTAGATAAGATAAAAAGTTGGCTGCGAGTTATAATACTAATAATGATCACACTGTTTCCATGATCACAATAAAACCATATTCACGACAGTACCAGATGGTCGCATCACATGTTGGTTGAAGGAAATGTATAGTTTTACCTCACGCATAACACGCTTCACAAAATGTTTATGACGGACGCTGTTATGACCCGATGTTGACTCGACGAAGTCTGAAGAGAGAGAGATGATTGACCTTGTGGCTACGGGGTCTTCTCTGTTCACTCGAGGAAAAACACTCCCGCACAAATGCATTATTATTGAATTGTTTTTGTGCAAATTAAAGAATTTGATACAAATTAAAGAATTGATTTAATGTTACATTAAAATTAAAAAACTTACATTCAGAATTTATGTGACAATTCTCCATGTAATGAATAGGTAGTTACGTATATTTTATCATCAAGAAACGTCTTGGTAAGAATAGAACTCTCTAGTGGCAAATAGACGTACTTAAGCCTTTTAGATCTATTGATAGTATTAGATAATATTATTAGCTTCTGGTGGAAATGCACCAACATAGTCTGAAACTCATTATACATAAGATTTTCAAACATTAATGCTTCTTTATCAAAACAGAAGTTTAGATAAAACATGATGATAAAATACAAAAAATGACGCTTCCTCAAATTTTATGTAGTAACAAAAAAAAGACAATTTATGACGTCTTCCTCAAATTTCTTTTAATTTACGTACATTTAAATTGATTCTTTTAATTAAGTTAACCACTTGAACTTTTTTTTAGATGTTGTGCACACTGGCTCTACGCTTTTGTGCTTTTGCAGTTGCCTTTGATGGTGAACTGTCTCTAAAACTCCTCTCTATCGAGTGGTGTACATGATATACTTCTCTACAAGAATTTCCGTGCTAATTTTTCCTTATCAATCTAAAAGGGAAAAAGCGGAACTCACTTTAATTAGCTACTACTACTTGTAAATGGTACGCGAATATTTAATTTATTAAATAATATAGATTTAATATGTTTTTTTATAATTTAATATAACTAGTTTAAGATTTAATGGAGTATTACGTGAACCTTGTTTCCTGCATTTTACATCCTTATAATATTTCCTAAAGTTTTCGAAATTTATTCTGTAAAGTATGAAAATACAAAACAATTTTCTTCTAAGTATATGAGCTTGTTTAGGAATTCCCTCTAATCGAGGTTTCTCGAATGCTCGAAGAGTGGACCCTCCCCTTTCGTTCTCTCCGAGAGAAATTTCTGTGAGTTCCGTGGTGGCTGCTGCATCGAACTCTACCTCGTTGGAGGTTTGTCAACATCATCCCTGAATCCGAAGCTATGTGCCAACCAACTTCACATAAACAAAGCAGTTCTACCAGACAGCGTATAGCAGCATTCAATCACTTATCCTCCGTCAAGCCAACTTTACAACTACGAGCTCTGCCGTCGCTCAGTTTTCTCTTTGCAACCACGTCATTCATTTCGAAACACATGACGTAGCTGCTCACTCCAGTTTTTCCATCTCGCGAATTTCATTGAACGGCCAATCCACCGCGATTCAATTTTGAATGACATTGATGTCCCTGCAAAATACGACTCTAGGAACATTGTAAAATCGAAATTCAGTAATCATGCTTCAGTCATATCACTCGTTAATCTCAATTTATATCACTCCTAAACTTCAATATAACATTTGTCTTCAATTGACCTTCAGGAAGACACTTCAAAACAAATTCCTAAGACACTTCAAAAAAAATATTTAAGTTTAGGAGTGATATACATTGAGATTAACGAGTGATATGACTGAAGCATTATTACTGAATTATACAGGGGAGTACAAACATTGTAAATACCGATTGTATTTTTGTTTTTAATTGATTGATCCCACTAAAATCTCGAGTAAAGTGGTTTGGTGCTACAGTCAGAACTACTTTAACAGACTATAATTCGTTTTAACACGTAGAAAAACAAATCTGATAATATTAATTTGACATTGAAATCTAACTCACTGTTAACTATAAAATTCAAGAACTTGAACAAAAATGTGAAGTGCATCAACTAAATGTACTTTCAACTAAATAACAATATTTTACAATTGTTTGTAGACAAACGAGAGGGTTAAGTTTGAAAATTACCGAGAGATTACGCTTTGGAATAAAATAGCAAAACGCGAACAAATTTTTTTGTTTTCAAAAAGTGTGAATTTATTCGATGAATTCTAAATTGTATTTTTTAACTTTACGTATTGTAATTACTTTCCTAATTTGTTATTGGAATTTCGTTGCATATTGAAATTGTGTGAATGTTGCCGCTCTCATTTGGGGTATGCTACAAAATAAATAAATTCATTCCTATAACTTTACAGAAATGGAGTATTATGAACTTAATTTTTGTTTCTTTTCAATCACTTCAAAAATTATATTACATTTTAATATGTGTGTACTTTTTAATAGATTTATTAGCAGTACCGCCTAATCCCATTAATTTGAATTGTTCCATATAAATACGATAGAAAATTTATAAATATTTGAAATTATTTTACTGTTGTTTTTATGGTTCCACACTTTATCAATTTAATTGGACTATGTAAATCTCTCATAGGCAAAGAGATTTCCGTTGAAAAGACTGTTTCGCCGCCACGGGTCCTCTCAATGAAATTCTGGGGAACTATAGTGAAGAGGAATGGAAGTCAATTAACCAGTGGTTCCGTTTCTGGAAAGCATTGATGAGAAGGAACTACGACTCCCGCGTCGCTTTCATGTCGTGAATATTGAAAGGCCCGTTCACACGTCCCGCGGTTGGCACTTCTTTATTCAATCAGCAGTTCCGCGATACCCACCTCTACTGTTTTGAAGAATCGAATTTCATTGTTTTGCTCAGTCCAATTAAACCTAGTGATTCGGAGTTTAGATGACGGTTTGTTACCAGGGATATTGGGTTTGACACAGGCGTTGACGATTGTTTTAAGGCGGCACGTCACTTCTATTCGTTTGGTAAAGCACTAATAGTTATTTTCTCTTATTTTATTTACATTTGAAATGATTATCCTTTTACTGGGTATATATTTTCTTCAGATTCAGTTATAAAAATTCTTTTCAAAGAGTAGAAATATATTTATTTTAAGTAGTTAAATGTATAATGGTGATATGAAAAATAATTATTTGAAACACACATAAAAAGATTAACAAAAACACTGTTTAGTGATATCTTCTTTAATCTCGAACTAGATGTTTAGTGTTTTTCATCAAACCAAAAAAAATGCAGTTCACTGATATATCACTACAAAAACAGCTGCAGTAATAATGAGCTCTATCAATGCACCATCCGTCTTTATCATTAATAGTAATGAGAATATTCTTTGTTCCTCAAGTATCACGATGCACTGCAAAGTTTGCGAGTTACCTAGACCATTTTACCTCACCTGTTTGCCTTCAGCGCGCTTTCTAGGGCCTCACGAGTGACATATCTTTCCTGTATATGTCCAGTTTTATATAAAAAACAAATATTATTTATTCCCGTTTCATTGGAAAAATATATCACCATTTCTTCATAAACATATCTCTCAGCGAACAATTTGTTTTATGTTTGATTCTTACGCATGCAGCATACACAACAACAATTAAGACATACGAAAAGTCAGTGAAAGCCATAGAGAAACACCTCAGAAACTTTAATATTGTTTTCTCATAGCTCACATTTATCTAATAAATATTAATAAAGAGATTAATGGTTATGTATCTGTAAGTAATTAGCAGTAAAAAGAAAGGATTAAGCTAAGTATTCTTATGAACATTACACGCCAACTTCAGAAGTCCACCAACATTAAAAAGCAATATTAATGCAGGTATCAGTGAGACGAAATTAAAATCGTACAAAACCGCAGGTACTCAAACATGTTTGATTATTTAGTGGAAATAAATACATCGTTCACTTAAAAAAATAAACAGCCAGACCTCCTTTTCAATTTTTCATAAAATAAAAGTGAGATTCATTTTTTAACTATAATGCATAATAACAGAACACTTAAAAATCACAAATCAATAACTATTCTAATACATGTGATCAATAAATACCAACATAAAATAAAAACTTTACGTTCCAAAGTGTTTTTTAATCCTACGCAAATTTTTCTCGAACAGGTGAATTATTTTCATTAGCACCGTGTTTCCTACCAATTCCAAATATCGTGATACGATTTAACCTAGGTAATTTTTTATAGCGGAGTAGTGAATCACGTGACAAGTATTTCATGTGACGTAACAGCCAACAACATCATTTATTAAAATTTCATGCATTATTTCATTTTGTTCACGACATTTATGATTATAATATAGCAAACCGGCAATATATAAACAATATCAAACACCTGCATTTAAGCTTCATTTACGTAGACTACTTCACCCTATGAGAATTTGTCCCTATTACATTAATAATATGAAAATAGGCCTTTTATAATTATTTAACCTTTTTTAATTAAGTTTGTTTGGAGAAATCATTTGCTGAATTTTGCATTCAATAAATCTAATATTATTTCTCAAAACAGAAATCGCATTGTGCTTTGCTTTATGTTATAAGTGCAGTAGAATTTCAAGAGAAGTAAATTGTATTTCAAGTAAAATTGAAAATACTGAGCATGTGGTGGCTATAAGGAATGACCAATACATTTAATGACATTAAATTAAATTAATAAATAATTCAAAACAATATATTATATTTAAATAAAAAAACCTCTTAAAATAATATAAGAGAATAGAATACCGTAGAAGACAATAGATTACAAACATATTAAACAATTAACAAGTGTATCTTTTATTTCCGAGAGAAAACTAAACAGATGCATGAAACAAAGTCATACATGCAGGAGGCAGAAGGTAGATTTCATTCATAATGAGACCAGAGAACAAGAGTGGAGAAATACTCAAGGATAATGGTGCTTTTGAGAAGGTAATACAGTTTATTCTTATGAATGTGAAACAGGAATTGTTCACCATGTTTCTGAGCAGGAATTTATTATATTCCGCTTATCAGAGCTACATTTCTTCATACACATAGCGAGTCGCGAATTAAATGTTATCATCCACATCAGATTGCAAAATGGTTCTTTTTGCTGATGACACTAATTTACTGTGTAAAAACGCCAATGCTCAAAACGTTTTGTCTAAACTTTCGACTTGGTTCCATGCAAATCGTTTCATTGTAAACACTGACAAAACAGTGTCTATGTCATTTCACAATAGTAATACAAAATCTTTACCCCAGGTTTCTCTTTCTTTAAACGGAAAACAATTAAATCTGTTACGAATACAAAATTCTTAGGTCTCCATATTCAAGACAACCTCAAATGGAATTGTCACGTTGACAATCTTAATTCCCAATTAAGCAAATTGTGTTACGCATTCCGAAACTTAGTTAACGCAGTTAGTCCACGTATTTCCCGTTGCGTTTATTTTGCAAACGTGTACTCCCATTTACGTTACGGCATTACCTTCTGGGGTAATTCCGGTCAGAGTATTCAAACTTTCAGAATTCAGAAGAGGATAGTTCGGATAATTTGTAAATCTCACCCCCGAAACTCTTGTAAACCTTTATTCAAGGAATTAAATATCTTAACACTTCCCTACATTTATATTTATGAGACGGTCGTGTTTGTTAAGACCGAATTACTAAAGTGCGAATTACTGAAGACCCTTTCTTTATACGAAACAGTCTCGTTCACGAACACTATACTCGCAATAGTAGTAATATTCATCGCCCTAGAGTGTCAACCACTCTTTGCCAAAAAGGACCTTATCATTCGGGAATCGTTCTATATAATTCCCTGCCCAATAATATAAAAGATATTATGAAATTGAATATCTTCAAATCCGCGGTTAAAAACTACCTCCTGCATCAGTGCTTCTACACTGTAAATGAATTTATTGATTTTAACAAAAGTTAAATTCGTCTTGTACTTAATCACGCCATTGCTGTAGTACTTTTTTTAAATTTACTTATAACAATTTCAGAAACTATTTTCTTGCATGATTGTGTTGTCTTATGGCTCACATTAATTTAGTTTTATGTGTACTCAACTTTGGCACGGTTGTGTACATAAATTCTGTAGCCCCATCCTGGCCCGGGTTTCCATCGTTTTTCCATCGGGTAGAGGCGGATTTATTATACAGGTTTTTTTTTTAAACTATGCCACTTGGCAACAAAACTTTACGACTTCTCACAAATAGGTTTAATCTTCCTTACATTCCTTTTATTCCTTTTTATGAAATATTTATCTATTATTTTATATATTTATTTATTTCACATCTTACGGCGAGGTTCACGTCATGAGACCCGCACTTAACCTAACCGTGACGTGGGAGAGTAAAATAGGAAGGAGAGATGTAGGGTTTTTACGTAACTACAGTTCTCATTGAAATGATGAGAGGAAATTTGACTAAAAATAAATGGGCAAGCGTTATTAAGACGGAGATTTTCTATTACGATATATTGGAGGAATATGTGGAAAGAACAATGTGTATAAGACGAGAGTTTTATTTATTTATTTTGAGTGAAAACATAATTCCTGTCTCATGCACATTGTTTTCCATATACGAGTATTCCTCCATTATGTCTTGTGCATAAGACAGGAGTGTAATGAAACAAAAGCAAATAAATAATGAGGGAATGTGAAGCACATTTCTTGTGAAATATTTACATTATATATACTCGGGTTGTAGCCAATGGCGAAGATAAATAAAATGAAGGGAAAAATGAAACTGCAGTTCAGAATAAAAAAACATTTCTTCCCCAACAGATGTACGTGATGTATTAGTTGAATTTGTCCAAATACAACGCGCCATATTCCACAAGAGGCAGAAGCATAACGTGTCGGAATTCTTCCGAATTTTTTACCCGCAGTTGGCATCGTATAATGTGTGAATGTAATCTCATATTTTCGTGAATATGATGGATGAGAGTTCCCTTTGAAGCGCTCCTTTCGCTTGCTAACTGGGGAAAAGCGTGCTCATCGTGGAAGTACGGCAGAAATCTTGATTCTCAAAGTTATGGCGCCGTATGTCAGCCACTAGCATCATTTGGTTTCCGAGCGTGCTCTCTGTCTGGGCGCACAGCCAGATATCATATCTTTTCACTTCTGATGTTCTCTAATGGTTTTCCGAATGCTCCACTATTGCGATCTCTGTTACGTTAAGAACAGAACACATTTCACGTATGTTTTCGATTTTATCCCTACTTTGGTTTTTGTTATGATATCATCTGTTTTCTCTCTTTTAGTCATTCTTGATATACTAAATCGTTTTCTCTCTTTTATTCAGAACATATGTAACCTTACGAGACGATATGAATGCAGTTCAGCAACGCAAGTACGATTTTACTTTATCGAATGCGTAGAAGGGTGGCTCGTCTACTGGTTCAGTGATCCCTCAAAAAAATTATTTCAGAAAATATTGGTTCGTATAATGTAATTATTTAGTAATTCGATCCAATTCTGCGATAAGGTTTGTCATCACAACAAACTCAGCATATAGTTATAAAAAGGCGAATGCCAAAATAAATCCAAGCTAGGCCTCTAAATCTTGGAAAACGACTCTTTTAAATAGCGAATCTCCTCACAAGGCAGCGCGGGTAGATAGGAGTGGAGAGATTCCGGCGTATTCACTGCCGAAATGGTTAGCCACTTTAAGTGAACATGCCGGGAACTAGTCAAGCACATGAATGTTAATGAAACTTTAAATAATACTAATTATTCTCATTATAAAACTATTGAAGAATTAAATTGTATTAAAAGTTATGTCTCATTTATTATAGTGTTTAAATAACAATGTATTTAAAAAATGATGATTATAATAATAATAAATTTATTGTCAAAAAACAGTACAAACTGCGTATGACCACGTGGAGGACAATAAACTAATTTACTCACCGGAAGCAAGCAAGGGACCATCCCATCAATTCCGATCAAGAGCCCTAAGGCAGAGACGGATTCAAAAAAAATCAGCATAGTGTTCGTGAACGAGACTGTTTCGTATAAAGAAAGGGTCTTCAGTAATTCGCACTTTAGTAATTCGGTCGTAACAAACACGACCGTCTCATAAATATAAATGTAGGGAAGTGTTAAGATATTTAATTCCTTGAATAAAGGTTTACAAGAGTTTCGGGGGTGAGATTTACAAATTATCCGAACTATCCTCTTCTGAATTCTGAAAGTTTGAATACTCTGACCGGAATTACCCCAGAAGGTAATGCCGTAACGTCAATGGGAGTAAACGTTTGCAAAATAAACGCAACGGGAAATACGTGGACTAACTGCGTTAACTAAGTTTCGGAATGCGTAACACAATTTGCTTAATTGGGATTTAAGATTGTCAACGTGACAATTCCATTTGAGGTTGTCTTGAATATGGAGACCTAAGAATTTTGTATTCGTAACAGATTTAATTGTTTTCCGTTTAAAGAAAGAGAAACCTGGGGTAAAGATTTTGTATTACTATTGTGAAATGACATAGACACTGTTTTGTCAGTGTTTACAATGAAACGATTTGCATGGAACCAAGTCGAAAGTTTAGACAAAACGTTTTGAGCATTGGCGTTTTTACACAGTAAATTAGTGTCATCAGCAAAAAGAACCATTTTGCAATCTGATGTGGATTATGTTTTTGGTAAAAAATCTAGAATACGCTTATTGAACAATTTTTCTAGAATTTTTGAGAAAGTGGGTAGTAGAGATATTGGTCGGTAATTTCCAACATTAAGTTTGTTTCCTTTCTTGTATAAAGGTTTCACATTAGCTCTCTTGGATATTTTAGGAAACACCCTTTCCGATAAAGAACTATTAAAAATATTTATGAGTGGATTTAATATAGCATAGGACGAAAATTTAACAATAAACTCTGATATATCATCTACGCCTGTTGAAAATTTGTTATTTAGTGAGCTGATGATTCTCATGACTTCACTGGCGTTAGTTTCGGAAGTGAACATAGGATTGGGTACGTGGGTGGATATAATTGGAGGACATTGATTTGGATATATTGAGTTCGTTATTTTACCAACTTCTGAGAAGTGAGAATTAAACAAATTTGCGATGTCCTGAGGATTTGTTACGATTTTGCCATCGTTTAGTAAAGAAACATTTTCTTCGCGATTTTCAGAAGTTGACGTGTAATTGTTAACAATATTCCACATGGCTTTCATCCGGTTGTTCGATTTTAGTATATGCCTGTCGTTTTCCATAACTTTAGCTGCATAGACTACTTTTCGGAGAATAGTCTTATATTTACGAAAATAATTATGGAATTCGGGTGGTTGGTTATAGCGTTTTGAAAGATAATATAAACGGCGTTTGTTTTTCGAAGAAATCTTTGTCCCTTGGGTGATCCATCTATTGTATTTCTTTGTGTTAATTAACTTACGTTTTATGGGAAAGCTAGAGTTGTAATGTTTTAGGAATATTGAGATAAATACATTGAATTTGTCGTCGGTGTTTTGGCAATTGTAAACATCTTTCCATGTTTCTTCACGCAAATAATTTATAAATATGGATTTATTTATGTCATTAAACTCTCTTGTAAATTTGTAAAGGATTTTAAGTGGTTTTAGTTTATTATTAATAGTCAATACTTGAGCAAGGTGATCACTGTATCCGGCGATAAACACTTCAGAGAGATACGAGATTCCATTGTTGACTATAATTTGATCTAGCAATGTTTGAGATGAGCCGGGGAGGCGAATGGGGTCGTTTATCGTAGTAATAAGGTTGAAGGAGTCGATAAGATTCTTGAATCGATTAATTGGTGAAATGCAGAGTCGGATGTACTCAGGAAATCGATGTTGAAATCACCACATATAACGATAGATTTAGTAGATTTATATGTGATATGTTCTAAAACATTTTCGAAATTCCTAAAAAATATGTCAAGATCTGATTGAGGAGGTCTATAAATACACAAAACAACAATACCGATGTCGGTCAGATTTACTGCAAAAAATTCGAACACACTACCTACGNCTACGCAGAAGTTCTCGTAGCCTGGCAGTGGAGAAGATAAAATATCATTACGAACGTGGATACACGTACCTCCGTGGGGATTTTTGCCTTTAAAATTTTGCCGACTTTAAGAACTTGCTAAATAATAATTATAAATAGCAGTATCGTTGATGTTGTTAGTTGAAAGCCAATGCTCTGTGAGGCATAGCAAATCGAATCGATTTTCGTGTACCAGAATTTCAATGTCTGTCAATTTGTTTGAAAGGGATTGGACATTATGATGAAATATAATTATTTTATTTTCGCAAAGAGTTTGTGACTCACGAGAAATGGAATCGACGTTAGATTGTGGAGAGGAATTTGAAATTGGTACAGCTTCTAGTTCCGGATGAAGCTCGCACACAGCACCTGAACGCGATTGTCACCTTCGAGTACCACATCGTACTCCTGAGCGCAAGTTGTAATTGTGTATGGGGGCGGCAGGAGGAATAGATGAGGACGTGCGAGATGAGGAAGCAATAGGAGAAGGAACGGGGAAAGGAGAAGAAATGGGTGTCGAGATAGGAAGAGGAAATGGTGGTGAGGTAGGAGCAGAAGGAGGAGATGAGGTAGGAGCAGGAGGAGGTGTAGGAGTGGGTAAAGGGGCAGGTGGATGATGTGAAGCTAGTAGAGAACCGAAGTGATGTTTCCCAGGACGGTCTATGATGTAAACCGTGCTGGGTAAAGTCCTTGGCACTCAGGTGTGGTTGCATATCAAAAAATGTGATTTTTGTGTCTGCCAGGTGATGTTTTAGGGAGATGTTTGCCAGGTTAATTTCGTGGTTTATTTGTGGAACTTTGAAGCGCGGATGCAGGCTAGAGAGCACTATGTTCGTGTGCAAGGAGGCAATTTTTAGTTTTTGTAGATGTTCAGACGCGTTGAAATGACCACCCAAGTATGAGTAACGTAGTTCGCAGCTGAATGCTGACGAATGTTTGCAATGACTATCAAATACGATTTCACAACTTTTCGTTACAGTTTTTATTGAATAACATTTTCAATTGCCTGTAAACCTAGAACAGTTTTTACTTCTCTATTGTATTTTAAATTTGTGACGTGTGTGATAGTTTTTATATCGATTTCAATAAAATGTACATGAAAATTTATTTAAAACCGCCTCTTCAGTGGTTTTTCTCTCAAGAGTCCGCACATTTCATGATGATTTTATTCAAGTATTAACTCCCTAAGGTCCAAATTTTATAAGACGAGTTGGTAGATAACAGTTAATTGTTTCATTAAAGAAAACAGCACATTCTAAGACCCGATTTCTCAGAGTACCTTAAGGTGACGCGCTCAAGATCCGAACTAACTCAAGCGCCCATTAGTGGACTACGATCCACAAAGAATTATGCCGACTCGAAATTGAGAGCCGAAATATTGGTAACTGGTGAACGGATTTAAATTAAATGGTCACCAAATAAAGGAAAATTTTGTCATGCTTTATTGCGTTGAAATTTTTTTTTCTAACTCAATTTCATACACAAATAATAATTTTTTTCGATAATTTTTCATGCCTTTTTGTAAATTTTAGAAGTATTGGTTAATTGTGTCATTATTTGTCCAAATATTTCGTTCAAATTACTAATAATAACATAAAGTCACACAAAACGTTTTTGTATTGTTGAAAACGTAAGTCTTACTTTTACATTTCAAGACTTACTGCAATTTTCATTATGTGTCCAAGCAAATAAATTTACTATTCTCGCAGTTGTATTAGTATCACTACTTTTTACTTCACTGTTTTAGTCGACTGAACTGCAAACAAACCAAGCTGTGACTCCAACACAACCCACGATGTTCCTAACCGATACCACTCCCTCTTCCCCATAAAAACATAAATCTTACAAAAATACGATAAAATGATAAATGAAGAATTTATTACATGTATTGCACATCTATCTTTATAAGTTAAAAAGTAAGGAAGAGTTCTTTAAATATTTTACCGTTTTATGACCTAAAGTGACCTAACAATCTCTTCAAAAATGTATTATGCTCACCGTATTTATTATTGAACTTTTATGGGTGGGATTATGCAACGAGAAATTAATTTCGAAAATAAAATAAATAAAATTCAATTAGTTCTAACTAAAAATCAATTAGTTAGACAGAAACCCGGAAACGCGACAGGGGAAATCTAATTTTTACCCGAATCCTAATTATGACTGGGTGGAATTGTAGAAGCATCATCTCTGTGCGCGGGTGCAGTCGCCACTCGGTGCAACTACGGTCATGGAAAAAAGTCTTGATACTTAAGTTTGAGCATTAATAAACTTTTAACCCGTTGCTCTACAAAAAAAATGAGTTTCACCAATGTTTTCGTATTTTATTCTGCGTTTATCAAACTAAATTAGAATTTTTTACTGTATTCTATTTAAATTTTATTGCAGGTACAAAGAAAAAGGTTCAGGTTTTTCCACTCTTTTAATTGGAGCCGAGAAAACGTTGTTGTGCTAATTTTAGAGGAAGTTTTGTATTTTTCATCAGGTCGGTAAATATTTTAAATAGTACATGCATTTAGATTATCCTAAAATTTGGTTGTGATCGGGCGAGTGGTTTTTAAAGAAAAAAAAAAAAAAAATCAAAGTCAAAAATCCGATTTTAAGCCTGGATAAACCTGCACTTTCTTTCTTATACCTGCAATAAAATTTGAATAGAATGCAGTACTAAAATTAATTCCCATCGATAAATACAGAATAAAATCCAAAAAGTTTGGTGTAATTAATTTTTGTGTGGAACAATGGATTAATATTTTGTGAATACTCAAACTCGAGTATGATGACTTTTCCACAACAGTAGATGAGGTATTCATGTGGAGTTTTTCTCACTTACTCCAGAAAAATGTCGGTTCAATGTCCTAACATTTGGTTATCTAAATTCGAGAAATTGAATTTCAAGGATAAGACATTGCAAAACATTTCACTCTATTTTTTATGTACATTCTAATCACATTTTCATGAGTCGATACTACCGCGCATCATAAGACTTTCAGTCACGTGAGAGACATTTAGAACTTTAATAACTATATATCGTTAGAAATGAGAAAAATAAAAATAAATAGTTAGTACTGACCTAGCTTCTACGTTCATAGTTTTCATTTACCTTGCCGTTAGTTCCTGTGCATAAGAATATGCAATCCCATGCATAGTGACCGTAAACTACCGACGAGGACGGCAGTGAAGTCTTTCATGTCTCCCTTTATAAGTCTTTAAAATGTTTTTACGAATTTCTGTGTATAAAGAAGTCTTTATTATTCACTAATCTGCACTTTTACTGTTGATGTTGAAATGTAGTTATTCATGGAACCTGAGTTGATATTTGTCAGATCCCATATTTCTCCACGAGATTTTGAAGAATTTGAGTAAAATGAATAAAGATAAAATTATAGTATTACTTTAATTAAAGTATTCCTGTAAAAGATAACCGGTTGGTAGTATTGTTATTCTTTGAATCTCTGTTAGCAATTTCTTTGCAGAATAAATAAACAACTATAATATTATTCACGAATTCGCGAAAAAGTTTATACAATGAATCGTGTTGGAAAGGTTAGTTTTCAGTAACAATAAAAATTCTTCAATAAGTAATATAATACTACGTATGTTACTACTCGCGGTTAGGATATTTATATTAATTTAATTAAGGTTTAGGATAACAGTTATAAGCAAACTTTCTTTAGTAAAAGTACCAAGTTTATTCTCAAAGTTGCTTATTTACAGATACGTTTAAACACATTTTAACTCAAAACTTACCTACTCGTAGAGGAGTGCTTTCATCATCAACGGCAAGATGAAAATCGCGACGGACCGGGACTCGCACCCGGAACCTCCTACTACGGACGCAGGTGTGTTGTCCTCTGTATCACTCGCTTTTTTATTATTTCATTTATTTTTTTATTATCCCCGGGTGGCGCTGCTGACAGCACATCTGCGGGCGTAGCAGAAGTACCCTGGATTGTATACGGATCCATCGCAATTTTTACCCGAACGTTCACGATGTATGTTTAGACATAGTTAGCATTTGGTCACCAAGAACACGTTATAGTAATATTTTTAATTGTTTGAAATTCACTGTAGTTTAATTAAACATTCCTCAATTTTACGTCACCTAATTACGTTTATGAAATAACAGGTAACGAAAGTAATTTATTTCAGATTGGTTTTCACATAAATTCAATTTAATACATTTGAATTTTTTAATGAAATATTTTATTAGTTACCAAAAAATACATTCTCACCTTTAAAAGCCATTCACTCCTTGACATTGGATTTTGATATACGGAGAAAAGGAAAGCTATCCATGAATATATTATCATAAAAACGGATTTTGCCCCACGTTTTATTCCCAGTGTCATACCAAAACCGACAAATCCTCCGGTACTTTATTGCGGGTCAAACATTTCTTCCCTCGCTACAATTTGTAACGGACATCGGGACAGAAAATCCATAGGTCTGCTTCTAAAATGTTTTTGAGATTTTTGAAACTGTTTCTATGACGAAAATATTTATTATGATAAGTGTATAGAAGTACAAGTCGTATGGTGTACATTTGTAACACGTAATGTAGTTCAATTGTAGCACGTTTGAAATCATTTTTGCTTTCTGAAGTACAACATAATTTCAGTATAGAGTTTCAGGAGGAATGATAATGACAGGTGGTGGTAGCTGGGACATATACTCGGTTTCACTTGGGTCATAAGTGATTTCAAGATGTCATAAGAGAGAGTAGGTTCTCAATAAAAGTGTTAATAAATACTTATCGTAATAAATTCTTCATACTTCGATCTAAACTATATTTGTGAGTAATAGTTGTATTACAATATTAATGTTATTACCTCAGTACACCTCTCGAGGTTGGAGTGCCATTAGTTGATTATTTCCTTTTTTAGTTTCTGTCTCAAAATCTTAAATCAACAAAATGTTCGAAATCAATAAAACAAAATAAAAATTTGCATTTTAAAAACAATTCGCAATTAACCTACGTTTCATAGATATTGAAGATATCACATTTTATTTTACGTCTTTCATTTTATTTTATTCAATCGACTCGCATTGCTCAAATGGGTTTCCCCCAGAATGTTGTTCGGCTTCCACTCAACAAACTCGCTGGTGGAATCACCCCCGGACGCCATTCCCGAACACCCAAACCTGGCTCCAAGCTGGGTATCTCCAACTGAGCCGTTGATATTGGTGATCCAATGCTTTCTTATGGACCAAACTCTGGGCGATTTCCTGTTTTTATCGTGATATAGTGTACCTGGAATAAATACAATTATGGTTGTGTCCACAAATGTCAAGAGCTAAACGAAAAAACTGTTTGTATTTCAACATCCTGAAATTGCGTTACGAACTGAGGTACTTTTGGCGTTTTTTACATTGATTGACTCTTACAATTGCACTACAATGAAATACACACTTCACGAAAAGTCTTTTAAATCCCGTTTGCGAGTGCTTGGTAAATAGTAATATCAACGCAATGATCACAATCAAACAAAATTTATAAGTGGAACATATTATACTCGTCAATTTCATGTTCCAAAAATGCTATTGTTTAGTCATCATACTGCATCCTGGGATCTTTTTTACTCATCGGTCACTTAAAATTTACAATCAACAAAATATCAAGAAAATAATGTACATGAATTTGATTCTTCAGTGTTCACAAACCGACTCGCCACTAGAGCGTTCAAAACCAAACTACCCCGCCCACTACCTCTTTCTTCCTTATCTTACTAATAAACATTAACAAATATTTTATATAAATCGAAATATTTGTACAATACAAAAAATGTGCTATAAATATTTTTGATAAAGATTTAAAACTTTTGCGTATTAATGTTTTTCATGTTTTATATATATTTTTAATTATTAAGTGATTAGTGAATAATTACCGTTTATAAAAAATTATTTAAACGCAATTTATCATTTTAATTAAAAGTTGCATGTGTGGTTTATAAACAATTTTTTTTTTGTTTCAGGTAAGTCATACACATTAGTCTGTGAAAACGAGTACAAACTGCGGTGAGTAATACACTGTATTAAATATTAACATTTATCAACTGCAAATGGGTATATCTTACCCGGAATATAAAAAAAATACAAAAATACATATCACAGAGAACTGAAATTTAAAATCGTTAAATAAATCATCAAACTTTGTGATTAAGCTAATATTAAAGTATTAAATATAAAAACATTTTACCCTGAAACATCTAAAAAATTGATAAAAACTTATTGCACATTTTATTGCGCTTTTAAGCTTATAGCACTTTTTATCAATTTCTCATATCTCATACTGAATGAATTAATTCTTTCATGTATGTACATTTGACTGATTGATTTTTTACTTCTTTTTATTTTGAAGATTCGGTCAAGATTTTTTGTCTAATCAGCTACCATTGAAGTATTTTTAAAATTAGGTTTAATTAGTTAATGATTTGAACGATGAAACTTTACTTTAATTCTCTACACTGAACAAGGACAGTTATAATGCGAAGTGATAAATTGTGTCGAATGATATGTTTGGATGATCTTTGGATTTTAATTATTCATATTTGATGTTCTTCATCGGAATACCGCAGAATCCCTTTGGGTAACTCCGGATAACGGGTGGGGGGAAATAATGACGGTTGATTCCGTAAAAAAAACTTCTTTTGCGATTTTGGTTACATTATTCCCTCGAATAACTCGCAAATTTGTGTTATTTTGACATCAAATTCATTGTATAATTTCCCTCATTTTTGTTCGTTTAGTCCGTTTTAACAGCGTAATCGTTCTATTACCTCTTATAATATCATTCTAATTTTAAAATGATGCAAATATTTGCCGCCTGAGCACCAAATGTGTCACAGTCACTCAGGAAAGCGTGCCAACACGAGACGCCAGAAGAAGCGTCGGCCGCAAGAAAGTTGCGAACACCACCGACCATCATGAGGTTAAATACTAACCCCGTTGTCACCGCAGCGCCAAGAAGAACCCTTCACCCTCGACCTCAACGCTGCCACCACTGAAGATGTCTATCGCCGATGCGGACGAGGCGAATGCATAGAATGCAAATTCAGTGAAGGGGAACGTTTTCTCCAAATCTTTGTGTATGACGTCCCAACTTAATAGATCCTATCCAAATGTTAGGGTGCCATATCCAAAGGTTGGGATGTCACATCCAAATGTTTGCCGAAATCCTGTCCTTTCGCTTAGGATCACACATCCAAATCTGTTGTTTGAAACAAAAAATATATATCATACAAAGAGCAACGATTAATAATGGTTGGATCATTTTCATAACTAATATTTTTCATTAGGAGGTATTGGGTTCTTTATCTCAATACAGGAATTAGGGAAAATTATTGTAAGTTGAACCTGATTCACCAACATTTAAATGTTACCTAGGATTCAGAATGCTGAATCTTCCCTTAGGTTTATAGGGATACTATGTCTTATTACGAGAAGAGAAACAAGTCATAATACTATAAAGTTTACTTTTAGAAGTGGAAATAAAATGATACCTAAAATACTTTAAACAAACACACATGAAAAATGGATTGTTTGTATTATTTAAGATATGTGCATGACTAGACAATTTTGAGAGAGCTTTTCCAGAGAGACTACCAAGATTTGAGTGCCGGAATTGGGAAGGAAAGATGTTAGGTTATCAAGAAACGTAAAGAAAATTTGAATGTTCAAAATCATAATTTTGACTATCTTAACTTTTATAAGCATCATTTCTTAATTACATGAAAGATTAGCATGCTTGGGTTCATTCTATATTCTCATCCATTTTGTCGAGGCATATATATCATAACATTTACCTACTTTGAACCCAGAGTATAGTAAACACTTCTCGATTCACTTTTATTTGTTTTTGAGAGACTCCTTTGAAATAATGCAGTTTCTGCATTCCCTATTCAATACTCACAAGAGAAGTTTTTTTTTTGTTTCGTAAACAACACATTCGCAGTACATGGCTACCTGGTGGAGCTGTCTGAAAGTTTGTCATTCACGTTTTAACACAAACATTTTCAACGAACACAGACAAAACCACCAATGTAATGTCTGACGTTCTTTTCGGTCAGCGAGTTTACACGGAAATAACTTCCGCGAATGGCAAGACTTGTATGTTACATTTTAATAGCTTAACAACGGCACGTGTTCATGGCTTCATCACTCTGTCTTTCTCACTCGTACTTCTGTCTCTTAAGTGTTCCCGAGTTAAGCTCGGAGCAGGGAAGGGTTGGTGTTAACAAAATTAGAGCTCGTGTTTTCGCACTTTTTACGTAATAACATTTACAGGGACTTAGTTACTCATAACAGTACACTTAAACATGTCATGAACAGAGTTAGAATTTTTACGAATAAACTGTTATGTACGTAGTATCGTTTAAGAGTAAAATTAAGACGTTAAAAATGTACTGTATACTACGCAGTTCATCGTTTGTGGAATGATTTTAAAGAGGAAAACGCGTGTTGTGATCGGATTTCTCCGACCATCCCCGATATGATGAGAAGAGGTCTAAAAAGGGTTTGCAAGGACCAATTACTGTATTCAGATTAAGGTAGTATGAACAAGCCAGGCGCTAGTCCTTTTTATAAAACATGACCTTTTTATAAAACTTTCACTAATATTATATATTCTATTTATATTAAAATTGTCATTACAACAGTAATTAATGAATTATAGAGTATTACAAACTGTGAATCATTCATTATACCGATTAAATTGAAACAATTTACTTAAAGAATGGTCTCTAGTTTGACTAGAGTTCTTTAGTATTGCGACATTTTAGTTGAATATCTTCTATAATTGGCAGGACAGTTCAGAAAAATTTCTTACTGTTTTCTATATTAAATTTGCCACACATGTGATAATTTTTATATCAATTCCATTAGAAATTACAAGGGATTTTTAACCGATTTTTTTGGTACTTTACAACTTCGAGAAGGTTTTAATGAAACATAAACCCCCGCTAGATCTATCGATTTTATCAGAAAGTTGGTAAATAATAGTTTATTTTTTCATTTTAAATAATTCTTGACATTCAAAATCAATCCCCCGGTTACATAGTCTTATCAGGACAACCTGTAGCGTAGTACATTGCGTAAGTGCCTTCTATCTCGTGGAGTAGTACATAACTGACGCTGGTTCAAAGTCTGACTGATCCAAGTTGAATTCGCGGTGGTGGACGAAGCTGTGTTCGCCGCAGGATATTTTGGATACTACCGTTTCCCCTGCATTTCATTCCACCACAACAATCACTCATCACCTTTCTCATGTCATCCCCGTCATTAGGAGGTCGTCTGATAACGGCCGGCGGTCGTCTGCAACGGCCAGAGCACACGCGGTACCCTCCCCCCGGAGCAGCAAGTGCTGTTAGAAATCGTGTGCTCGAGAAGCAATCCTGACACGTCATCATACACCTCTTCTAATACCTTAAGCTATAACGATGCATTAAATCACTGTATGTGTTATTTACCTTATTACCATCCTAAGCGAAAGATAGGTTTTTATGCACAAGAAGCGAACATTTTCAAGTGTAGATTAAACTAAATGTTGTGAATCCATTAAAGTAAACTCATTTATTTAGTAATTAGCACATTGTGGTTTTATTGGAAGATTTATTTTCTTAAATTCACGGGTGATTCAAATTAAAATTAATGGAAGTTTTACATTTCCGTACAACTCGTTTTAATTATTTCATTTCAGGAATTAATATTTGTTTACACAGTTTACATGATATATACAATTGTACATTAATTATACCCCGTCAAAGACAACGTTGCTTTTAACTGTGTCTTTGCCAAGCTTCTCTTTCTTTTTCTTTTCTCCCTTTGCTTCTAATTACTTATCGAAATGTTTGGAATTATTTTTCTTTTATTGCCTCCCACATAACAGTTAAAAATAATAGATATAAACTAAAAGAAGGGGAAATTGAAAATTCACTCATGCCACCCTAGAGGAGTATTAACATAATTCAGTTGAGATTTCCTCTCATCTTAAATTTCTTGTTTATTTTTGTTTGTTTGCTTGTTAATTGTATTTTTTGTAACTTTAGTAAATTGTAATTATGATTTTTTTTTTAATTTTCGTATGTTTCTAAATACGAGTACCTTCATCAGTCCTGTAAAGTGATTAAGTCATCAAAAAGAAAATAAACTAGTAAAAAATATCTCCTTCAAACTAATGTCGGTTCCGTACCTTTCATTCCCCGAAAACCCAATATCCCTGCTTTTCAGTTCCTTCGTCCAATTAATGCGATTATATAAATTTTAATCACATTTTCAATAAATTTTAACCAATTCATGTGGTTAGACGGAACTACAGACACGATGTCCTGAACTTCTGATTAATAACAAGGACTCGTGAGTGCTCAGTTGACTCTCCTGGTACGTCACAGAGTATCCTCGAATGCAAAAGCAATTGCTATTGGCTCAGAAAAAACAAACAAATAAATATCTTTATTTATTTATTTCATGTCTTATATGGCGGGGTCCAGGCCATGAGGCTGCTCTTTTACCTAACCGTGACTTGAGTGAGAGAATTGCGAAGGAGATATGTCAGGGTGCCAGGAAACTTGTAGTACCAAATTGCCATTTGTCAGGAATAGGTGAGGGAATCCCTTGTTGAAAACCTCTATCTAGTCCATCCGAGCAGTGTTTGAACACGTGCTCTACTACTCTGCGGTATCGCGGCAGCAAAGACGCTACTACTGTATGACCAGTTAGTATTTTTATTACATAACATACCGCTGTCGAAATATTTCTTTGTGAAGTCGAGTTTACAAAATTAATAACGTCATTATAAAAGTAACTGAACAACAACATACGTTTATTTTGTTTGTTGTGGGTATTATAATATTTAAAATTACTATTTCCTTGTTTGTTTAGTTTGCTTTTACTTTACATACCCGACTCTTTGGTCTTTGGTCTATCCGAATCATGTGCAACCTTCTTTGTTTTCAACCCTTATCCCTAATCTGCGAATGGCTCTTCGTGTCATCTCGTAGGACGATCTCTCACAACTTGACGACATCTGGGAAATCTGACGATCGTGGAGACCTGTTACTTTGCCTCTTCCTCCATTTTTATGCGTCAGGCTGTTTGCAGTTAAAGAAGGGTAGTTTGCATTTTTAACGATATTGTCTCGTTCTATCGTTTCCACACACTCCTAAAATATTTGTGTGATTTGTTTGTATGGAACGTCATAAATTATTATTGCTTATTGTTCCATTGTCAGTGTCAAATAATCTTAGTATGATTTATAACTTTCCATCCAGCTTTCATTTATCACTCGATTTTAAACGTCATCTGATTATAATGTGAATAAAAACGTTGTCCGCATTTCCAAGAGAATTATTAATTTCATTTAAAATTCATGAAACATGAAATGATCGAGTGTTTTATATCATCGATGTTTTACATGTAATAAACACTTTGTCAAAATAAAATTTGGCTCAACGGTAAACCATTCACTGATACCATGATCCACTTTTTTCTACAAATTATTTTTTGCTTTTCTAATTTTACAACCTTACACAAAACAAACTATGGTCGTCATGTGAGCATAGATGATATGTTGTAAAAAAAGAGATGGAGTGAATAAATTTGCTTTCGGTGATGCTAGACTATTAACTTTTCATATAATTTCATACATTGTCGAGGAACGTCTGCTAAATAATTATCCCATTTTCTATCGATTCTTTCAAGTATGGGGAAAGAGATTTCATAGTAAAAAAATTAAAGAAATCTCACTTGACGTGATATTTCTTACACTTTAATAAGTTGTTAATTTTTTTATGGATTTCTCTGAAAAATTAGTTCAAAATAATTTCATCGTATTATATGTCTAAAAGGAAGCTATCGCCCAAATCATAAATCCTCAAGATTGAAATCTGCAATTTTTCGGTCGTTTTACTTTTTATTAGATTTTTTAAAATATCAATACTTCATTATACACTACACCGTAGCAGCGACGGGTACTGTTCAATAACACTTAAATTCTGCTTTAATTGTTGAGAAAAAGTTGTTGTTTTTTCAAAATCAGAAGTGAGTAGAAGTTTTTCTCATATTTTGAACGTCAAATATGTAAAATTACATTGAGCTGCAACAAAATTCTATATGGCGGGGAGGAAATGGTGTTGACCTCTCAGAAACTTACGTAGAAAGTAATGTTTCTTTTCAGATAACTACATATTTCGAAGGTCAGAGGTACCAAATTTAATTAGGCTTTCAATAAAACGATAGATTTGTGTAATATACAAAGAAATGGGCAATTTACAGATTTTAAATTCCATTTACTTTATAGATTAGACAGTTTATGTTACCTCTCTTTGGGTACGATGCTTCAAAAAATCAATTAACCAATAACACTTAAAGAAATGTTACTGTCTGGAAACAATCCATGGGACGCATTAATCATAAATCTCGTCAACAATTCTCAATCTCGTCTATATCTAAAAACTGAATCTCAAAATTTAAAATTGGAAGTATATCACTATTGAATTAAATCTTTTATATCTTATGGACAATATGTGGGTAGGAATTTACTGTTAAATCCAATGAAATTATTTGGATCATTTTATTATCTGACCGGTCCATACAAATGCTCACTCACATTACGCAGAGTTTCATATTACATTTATTGATCATGGTTTACATATGTCAGTGATGTCTAAAAAAACGTGCTATTGAAGCAAAGAGCTATTTTTACAAGGTGAAATTTTCGTAAAAGTACGAAAGTTAGCCGTGGTTCGTTTTCACTCTTCCTTTCAATCAAGTCTTTGTGAGAGGAAGCAATCGTGTGAAGCTGCTCATTCCCCTATTCTTCGTTGAAGCCACATGACCGCATTCCCGGTTCCTTTTCCTTTCTTTTCTTCCGAAAATAAAAATGAATTCACATGAAATCAAAAAAAGTTGAAATTTCTTCTTGAATAGCGTATCTTATCGTAGTAAGTTTGAGAACACAGTAATTTATTTTTAATCATGTCGAGGGGGATTGTAGAAAGGTTTCTTTTAATAGCGATGCAACCCATCACGTCACAACGACTGGACATTCATTGGAAAACGAGGCATCCAAGATCTCTTTGTTCCCTTTCTGTACTTTAGTCTCCTCTGCGTTTCATATCCGAAGCCATTATCGTCTTACTACTTCCCTCTCTTTGTACCTCTATTGGCCTTACGAACAAATGACTTCGGTTCGGAGTTACTGACCCTCGATTCCTCCATGCTTTTGTTCCCAAGTGCTTCAGTACCTCGGATGAAAATGGAGAATCGCCCATTCATCCAAGGGTAGTCGAATAAGATTTTGTTGAAAACCTCGGAAACTAAACTAGTGAATACTGAAACTATACAAGTCACAAAGTCGAATAAAAATTATTATCACTATTACAATCTTTAGAAACAAACTGACAATTACAATTACATTTTTATCACGTTCTAGATTAAGTACAGTTCCCTAAAAATAATTAAATTATTGTTTATTTAAAAAGCCATGAGATGTAAAAAATATTCTTAATCATTTAAAATTAATAGTCACACCACTAAAATTTGGAAGATAATATTAAAATACATACTGTCATCCCTTAAAATATGAATGTCAATAGATAAAAACAATTAAATACTCAATAAACATAGGAATAAATATTACTATTAGCTAGATATTTGAATACCCAGGAAAAAATCTTGAGAAGTCCAAATGAAACAATAATATTAACAATTTAAAAAATTCCAAATCTCATAACAATGTAGTAGATAAAACACAATATAAAAATATCAAAGTAATAATTATATAAAATAACTTACTAAACAAACTTCCACTAATACTTCGATTACATAACCTTACGTAAATTCTTACAAAGACATTCAGCCAGCAAAGTCTGGAGAGAAATGAAAATGAAACAACACTAATATACAATACTATTAGACTTTTGTTCTTTGAGATGGGACAACTGTTTAATGAAATATAACAGGGACGAAGTTTATTGCAGTGTAATGTGGGCCTTTTATAAGCATGACCTTGAGTGCAGTCAAGATATTTTAGTGCATTTGGTAATTTATTGAACCCAGAAATTACATTATACGTAGAACTAAGCAAATTCTAAATTTACTTAGGGAGATCGTGCAGTATTGAACCTAATTTTCTTTTTTGGGATTCTGCAAAATGTATTAATTTCATGGAAAAGTAACTGTACAGATATTTTTTGCTAAGAATACCTGCATATGGATGATGAGGTTCGAAGGACCAAATGTTTAAAAAAAGTAGAGAATGAGGAAGGTGGATGAGGTGTGAATTAGCACTGGCTGCCAACAAAACAATTTAATAAGACATGCAATGTGAAAGTGAAAAAAAGAAAAGATGATACAAAAAAATGATGATACTGAATTCCCATGATACATTGTGATGAGATGATCCGTTCCTTATAATACAGCTAGGATGGTGCGGGTCGAGTTGAATGACTTTGAATTGATGCCCATTTGGGTTGAATTGAAGACCAATGAATTGAAGAGATCTTCAAGTTGCGAATAATTCCTTTAGCTGTGTCCTGGTGCAGACTGAAGGAGAAGAAGGCCGGCTTGCTTGCCGACTGTTGAAAGTACTAAAACGAAGTGAAGTTCACTCTCCAGACGAGGTTGTAAGAGCTAATGAATGACCTCCTTATTGAATCCGTCTCTTTGTGTGCTCCGGGCTGCCAAGTCGATTGGTCGATCTTTTGCGTGACGTCACAGCTTGACCATCTATCGATTGTTTATCCAGATCGATGTCGTGAATACTACGCAATACTACGGAGGTTCTGTACATGGTTCTGGCGAGGAGTACAGCTTCGTGGATTACAAATACAATTAATAAAATAGCTTGTAATTAATAAAGCCAGTTATGTTATGTCCAATCATTTCATCCGTTTTTTTACCCAAAGACGTAGAATTTGAATAGACCTTTGAGGTTGGAAGAAATTTTCCACAGAAGTCGAACAATTGAGATATGTCACACATTGTGAACAAAGAGTATATGATTCATAGATGATTCACTTGTTTCATAACATAACACCAAAAATAAATGTCTGAACAGTAACCGAATAACTTAAATTTATATATCTGCCTGAAGTTGAGAGGTTTTCTTTTAAATGTGTTTACATTTCGAATTATATATATAACCGAATTTGTAAAAGTGATTTACAGTAGTTTTGATTGCAAGTTGTTGAATATGACAGATTTTCAACTTTTGGTCAGTGCTACTTGTATATCATATTTCGCCTGTAGGCGAAATGTATATATTGTAAGCAGTAAATCGATTTTTGAGGAAAATGTCAGTTGCTTTCGTTATCGATAGTGCAGCAGATTCATTTTTCTTCACTCTTTCATAACTTTCAAAACATTATTAAATCATTTGCAACCTGTATCATCCCACGAGAATGTCCCTGAGCTGATCTTCGAAAATGAGTTGACCCCCAGTGTTACTCGCTAAACCGAAAGCATTCGAATCCTACCACTAGGTTGCAAAGTCTGTCTGCGGTATTTCCGCTTGTCGCTCACCTACTTTTGACTGCTTTGTGGAATGTTTTTCGCTGAAGCAATGCACGTCACTCGCACCCAATGACAATGAAATAGAAAACTGACACATTTTCCAGTAGCGAAGAAACCGCTCTGGATAGAGTCAACTGAGTGAGAATTTCGACAGGTTAACGGTCATTCGAGGACGATGTTTGCGAGATAGAAATATTCGTACGGTGCATGCGCAGACTGCACAATCCTTTTCAAGGCAGGAAATCGAGTGGGAATTTCTCGTGAGATGTGTTCTGTACAAGCGCTCAAACAATCAAATACACCATATTTCTTGCTATCCGCTGCTCAGATCCAGTATTTGAACGTGACATACACGAGGCACAAATGCGCCTCAGGAGCATTCCAGGACAATGTAGTACCCTCGTGCCTTGATCGAAGTCGTCTCGTTGGCAGTGCAGTGTGGCCCTCTGCCTTAAAGGGGACCAACCCGAGACGCGAAATCTTCATCACTGTAATGTCCTGATCCCGAGCTCTTTCTCAGGGCGACCCGCCCCATTGCATGCATCTGTGAAGCTAGAAGATGAGAATCCGTCTTCAGTGTGTTGTCGGCGTTTTCTCCTTCCGGTTATATGGCGCTCGTTTCCTGTTTCCTCCCCTGGATTCAATCTTTTGAGGCTTGGGTACAGGATGTCTCAAAAGAAGATCATGATATGAGATGAAATATAGAAAAATCTTTTCCTACAATATTTTTACATTTTAGGAGTTATTTCAATATTTTCTTTATTTCTAATTATCTCTTTCTGAAATATAAAAAAGTCAAACTTATTAATTCGTAGACCTTTTTAAATATTTTATATTATTATATTTTATGTATACGTTTTATTTACACTAACGAAGCTTCAAGACCCGCTTTCTTTCATTATCGGGTGATACGTTCCAAATGTTTAATTGGAATATGATAGTGTACGAGAATATTACCAATACTTAGATCATGCAATTATTGTTCATGTTGCGGCTTCTGGTGCTCAACTATTGAAGGAAGGGAATTGTATTTTATTTACTTCCGAATTTTATTGGTTGCAATAATTGGTTGCAATTATTGTTCATGTTGCGGCTTCTGGTGCTCAACTATTGAAGGAAGGGAATTGTATTTTATTTACTTCCGAATTTTATTGGTTACGCATGATAAAATCTAAACCGAAATTCTCGCGCTTGCAGAAGTGGATATGAATAAATTTTCATATCTTCTTCCGTATCCGAGAGAAACGATTTTTTTTTCGTTTCTTGGCAGTTTCTTTTAAGATTGTACTTCATAACGAATGGAAATCTGAAAAGAGAAATGGAAGTTTGTTCTCAAGAAGGTATAGCTGCATTGTTCGACACTTTTTAGATTATGTTTTACCTATATGAATATTTATTATCAGTTCTCAATAGCAAAATTCCCTATAGCGTGGTTGGGATTTAAAAAATTACAAATAATATTTTTTAATACGTTCTCTTAAGAGGTTTGTCCGAATATTCTATTGAACATTCTTCATTACTAGGCAATTCATAACTTAAAAGTGAATTACATAATTTTGATATACAACAGACAGTATAATTATTGTAGGAGGATATTGTAATTATTTTAGGTGTTCTCCAAAAAGAAATAAAATAATAATACACTTCTACAAGTATGTGTATGTATGTATTTTCGTATGTACGAAGGACCACGATGACGAGTGTTAGTAAGGCTCGTTTCTGTACCAGTTTACTTACTAGACACATTGTAGCTCTTTGGGGGAACATAGCAATCTAGACTCTGTCTAGACAGTATCCGGTATTACAACTACGGTTGTTATCCGCACAGCTATTTGAACTGAGACATGAATATGAAAAGCTACAAAATTTATTTTGCCCCACTCGGGAATCAGGATGACTTGGTGACGAGCTTCATACGTGAGATTGAATTGCGTATCAACAAACAACCGGTTCAAGATAACGTGTAAGTTTTAGATTTAAAAAGCATATTACAAAATATAATTAGGAATAATTTTATTTCTGACGTAGTATTTTAAATAAGAATTTTAACAATATTTTTGCACTGAAAATTCAAACGTCTGATTTTTGTTGAGGACTGAAGCGATGAAACTGTTGTATTACAACTTTTGAGGAATTTGTCTGATGTTGACAGATTGATTTTCATTATAAGTAGTAAAAGATTTGTCATTCTGTCCTTATTTACTAATGCAAAAAGCTTTTAGACACCGCTTGCCAAAGGACCCAGCGCTGAAGATTGCCACCATACGGCAGAAAAGGCCTTTTGCATGAGTAAATAAGGACAGAATGACAAAATCTTTTAATACTTTTAATAAAGTATTACAACTTCTTTGTTCCGTTTCTTATCGTATGTTTTCTTTTTTATTAGGTTAGCAATGGAGGAAGAAAGAAAGGAAGTTAACTCAGTATTCAAAATGTAATTTGGGTTTGTAAAAACACAAATACTTTTAGTCCTCTAGAAATTTTCGTAATGAAATAACCAAATTAGAGACAAAACACTCTTGGAAAGTGTTTCTAATTAACATGTGACTTGGTTGCTAAAAGAAGGATTTAATAATTCACTTCGCCGCAATTGCATTAGGAGTGTAATGACATGATTCAATCTCTTTGTTGGGCATCCTCTCTCAACCTCTTTTTTCTTCATCATGGAGGGAAGTACTACCATTTGCCATTTCGTAGATGAGCCCTATCTTCCTTCCCTTCCTTTCTTCTCTCACTAAGTCCATTCTTCTGGATTTTCAGTCATATTTCCATTCCTTAACTTAACTAGAAAGAAGCACAAGTTTCACCTATGTTAATTTTGTAAATGTTGTAGAGCTTTTAAGGAATTAAAATTTATAAATTTTCGTCAAATGGGAGATGCGCCTAGACATTCTTTGCAGCTACCACTACAATGATAGAATATTGGAAAAGTAGGATCATTTTCAAATATTAAAAAATGTATATCCAAATTTCTATCAATTATTTTTCTTATGCTCCTAATAGACTTATTGTCAACGTCCCAGTATTTTCTGGACCCAAAGATTGATGTTAATGTGTTCCAAAGTATTGAGTACTCAAAGGGTTAAAACCGAGTGAAATAAATACATCATCAAATTCAAATCAGACGTAAAAGTGATTTCACTCTCATAGTGTCTTCCAAATTTTTATCGGCGTAGTATTGAACTTTTGTCGTATTTTTATAAATAGTTTCTCAATTTTAATATTTTCTAGACGATACTTCAGAATGAAATGTCATTGTTGTTCAAGTTATCCTAATTTTAAAATTCAGATAAATGCCCACTATTACAATTTTCGTAGTAGTAGTATTTGTGGGTAAATAACATCAATTTATGTGCTTGTGTTTATTTACGTACTCATTTTCTTATATTCTATTTCTATCGCGTGTTAACTACTATCGGCAGATAAATTATGTAGACACGAGTTTACGTTATCGTATCTCCTCAACGGACGAGCAGGATGTTGAGAAACAGCCACAAAATTTAAGGAAATGTCTTAAAATTTTATATTCTAAACTTCTTCTTTTTTTTGACTATTATTTTGTAAAAACTAGAGTATTAACTCCAAATATTAATACACGGTACATGTTCTTTATAAACACATTTATCAAGTTTAATGATTGTATTTCAATATGCTATTGTAATTCCCTTCCGATAAAAAATAATATCAAGGTCTCTCAAAGTTTCTTTACCATTGAATTACTAAAAGATTCAGACCCTCGACGGTTCTTCTGTCTGGTTGGAAATAACTATTACGTAAATTGTTTTCTGACTGACGATACTCTCGTGTATCTGTGGCCGCACTCCACTTTTCAAAGAGTTTCTGCCAAGTCCCTTGTCTCATTGGCGCACAAATCGAATTTCAAATTTGTTTCTGTTACTCGATGCTACAAAAGGTCACACTATTTTTTTCGTGTAAATTTTGTGAGTCTTTGTTAACTTTCTTATCGTTTTCCTAAAAAGTTTGTTCAAAACACCCTTGGCATTGTCAGACTATCGTTTAAACGAATTTTCTGGTGTTAAATACATAAACACGATTGATAATTTGTTATAAGTTGATATAATTTAGAAAAAACGTTCCACGTTGTCTGTCCTTTCTCTTTTTCCTCGATGAATGTACGAAGTAGCTACAGTGATTGACAACTTCGGGTTCAGAGTAAGGAATTTTATTCAGAAGATAGATCTTTTTCAATAATAATTTTATACCTCATCGTCCGGTTTTCCCTTGGGTAGAGGAGGATTTCATATAAAGGCTCTCTAGACTGTTGTTTAGGGGTGACAGTCTATTTTAATAGTACATATCGGATTTAGATTTAGATTAATCATTACGATTAATAAACAATTTATTCCGAATAATCAATAGTCCGAAAATAATAATTTCTTGTGAACAATCTTTTTTTTTGTTCATTAAATACCAAATGTTTTGATATTATAACATATAGCTAACTTGTTATTCTTATCTACGGAGCGTGCTATAATTTTCAATCCACCTCTGCCTTAAAGTCGTTGACCAGAATTGATGGGATGGTCCCTTGCTTGCTTCCCGAGAATAAATTGGTATATTGTCATCAATATGGTCACCCGTGGTTTGTAACTGCATTTTGATAATAATTTTCTACCATAAAAGTTTAATTTTTTGAATACATTAACTTTGATATACCTAATTCTGTGACAACTTTCGGCCAGGTAATATGACATACTTAATAATGTGACAACTTTCGGTCAGGTGAAAATGGCGACGAGTCGGGAAACGAACCCGGATTCCTGCTACAATCGCAGGGGTGTTAACCACTACACCACCCGTTCGCCTTTCGCAACTGTACACTATTTCCACCCAGACCTAAACCCCGGTAAACCTGACACACATCCCCAGACAGAAGATAGGTGAACCAGGAGGCACACTATTCAGTGTGCGCTTAATTACCGGTTTTACACGTACCTACGTGTTAAGGTTCGTTATGCATATATTTCTTCCGTGTACCCTGCACGTGGAGAAGACATGACAACTTTCTCCACGTGTAGGGTACACGGATGAAATATATGCATACCTAATTATGATGTGCCTGATAATATATTGGTACAATTTTATCGTTTTTATGATAAATTAAAAAACTGTGTCCGTTTTGTTTTAACTATTTTGTATTACTGTTGCGGACGCCAACTCCCGACACCAAGTGTGTGACGGACGGGACAGGCATTAGGCAAAAGGGCGATAATGAGTGTTCGCTACTAAGTTACTGAGCGGAAAGTGAGAGAAGCAAATATGAGTATGAGAGTAATTTATAACTAAATAGTTAGTTTATTCGGTGATAACGTAAACATGAGAAGTAACGAGCTTGCGGTGACGGCGGAATCCTGAGTTCGACTCTAGGCGCTTGATGGTGCAGGAGAGAAAGGTTGTACTTGGGGTTGTTCGATTTATTTTGATATTAGATCCTTGATCACCCTGCCGTCAACAATGTCATTACAGAGTTCTGTTGTATTGTATCTTCATTTCCCTTTCTGAACTATATATTGTATTTTCTAAGATGTGCCACTCTCATTCTATTCCATCTTCATATTGTTAAAAAAAGAGGTGATAATTCGGGCGGTCCACAATTAAGCCTCGGTGGGACGCTTACTCTGTAGGGTGAAAGGGCAGACGAGAGTGTCACTGGCAGGACTTGACGCCCTCCAGATGATGGGTTGGAGGATCGTAGCGTTCCGCCGGGATCTCTCCCAAAGCAACGGCACCGTCTCTATTACCTCCCATTCGAGTATACTCAGCGAATACCTCCGTTCGTATATCTCGCATAAACGTGAGTCAAACTGCGCTGCTTGCGTCACTACATTGTCATCCGAACGAACCTAATAGCATTTTCCGTTCGCTCCTCCGAACCCCGAGTGCGTAAACGTTGTTCCCTTTGACAGTGAAGTAGCACCAGTGCGTTTGATATATTTATATATCGATGACCACTTTTTGCACAGAGTGCACCCGAACTTGCTCGCAATATTTTCTCTATTGTGAGGCTGCATTGGGTGTCGTTGAGGTTAGGTTAGTCTCTGCATAACGCATCCATGATGGATATGAATTTATTGCAAATATTATCTTCGTCTAAAAGCTCCTCAGATGAAGACCAAAGGGTTGAATGCTGAATTAGCCGCTTTAAGAAAAAAAATATATTTTAAGATTTTGTTTTGTTAATCAGATTTCGTTATTAGATTAAATTTATAGGTTTCGTTTCGTTAATCCACTAATATGATATTGAACATGTCATATTTACATTACATATTCATTAATACGAAAATGCAATTTATTGATAAATTTGTAATGTTTTTTGTTATTATTCAATTATTGTGGTTTCATCAACATTTGTGACTCACGAGGGCTATGATGTATCATGCTACTCTCTCCGGGTGGAGAGGGAAACTCACACGGATCAATGATGTGTTTCTCCGGTTCTAGTGCATACTCAGAACTGTAAATCGAAAACGTTATAAGTCGTCATGATACTAATAAAATTATGACCTTTAACGGACGAACAGTATATATTTTGTCCGTTAAAGATCGTAAGTCAATAATTATTTATTAAATTTGATTACATAATGAACGTGGTAGAATTTGTATCATCATGATATTTTTATTGCAGATGTTAATACACAATTTTTGGGTTCCTATGGTATTATTTTTTTTATCAGATATTATGGGTTTCTTATATAATCAAAGATTTGTATAGAATAACATATTTTTTTACAAAAGTTAGCAATTTGGTACATTGAATTCTTCACGTGTGTGAATTATTCGTTCACATTGAGTTAATACTACTCCACTGATCAACAAAACAACGTTGAATTGTATATTCTTCCCATCTCAAGACTGAGGAAAGAGTTAACTTTTCCTCTAAATAACTCTCCGAATAAAGTCCGAGGATTGTGGCGAAAGTTGATTTGAAATGTAGAAAGATCCCTTAAGTCGTTTATACCGTTCTTACTTCTCCAAGTTTTCCGAGAAGACTTTCACATTTTATTTACTATCACATCGTGATAGAATATGATCTCCAAACTTTTATTCTCCATTCGTATTCCAGCTACGTAGCACCATACGTTCTATCTCTCCATCCTGAAGTGATAAAAACAGTAAGTGGAGGAAATAAAAAAGGATAAAATCGTAAATAAAATTGAAACAGTCGTGAAAGGGAAAATATTGAAAAGTTATTTATACTTCGTGATCATTACAGCTATGTATTTCTCATATTAAATGTACGCAAAAATTGTTAATTTCTCATCTTCTAATCTTTGGACGTGACATTGAATAGCATAGATCTGCTATTCTTTATACTCATGTAAACACTTTTAAAAGCCTGTAAAATGTTCTAGGACATATATTTTAAATATTCCGAACTATTTGATAAGATATTTGTTGTCTTTAGTCATTACGAGAGTGTCGTAAAGACATTGCCGTGACAAGAGAAGTAAAAGAACTTAATTCGATCCATTTCTGTGTCAAATCTGTATCTGATCTTCACAGTAATTTCTCGTTAGTTTCCCTAGACGTAAGTTTTACGTTAGTAAGTTTTACGTAAGACGTTAGTTTCCCCACAAGTAAAAATATGTGATACCAAGCTGATTTCGTCATATTGTCACAGCTAGACTTCTAAAACCTTGTGAGATACGTGGTCATGGACGGTAATTTTGTCCCTACGAATGCTGCAGAAACACGTCCGTTCCATACTCATGATGGTGATACACGTTCACAGTACACGCACCCAACCTTGATATCCAGTTAGAGCAAAGGTAAGGAACTGAATCATGTAGGTAATCGATTATGGTCATATTTATTAAAATTGGAAGAAAGAAAGCGAGAACAAAATAATATTGAAAGTTGAGTTGTAAATTAGCCCATCTTCACAAGTATCCGATTATCTCCACTTCCGAGGTTTGTGTATAAATGATAGTTGTAGCTATTAATATACGTTAATCGTGAAGTACCTTCAATAATATTTTAATAACTTTAAAGATTAGTTTTTTTTAGTTGTACACCCTGATCAGAAAATCTTCCCTCCTGAACAATGAAAAATATGAGACGCTTAATTTCATTGGTTTCTTCATGATTTAAGAAGAAAAAGAAATTGTAAAATAAACCATTTTTAAGATTAAATTACATTCGTATAATATACCCCATGCAATAAACCATTTAAAAAGTAACATGCCAGAAGTATGTGATTTTCCCCATGTCTCTTCAGAGAGCAAAGAAGAATCATCACAAGTTGTTTGTAAATATTCCTATAAAAGGGAAAATATATGGTTAAACGTCTCAAATATTACAATAATTAATTATACACATAATTAAGAATCGGAAAAAAGGTAAACAAATATTTACAGAAAATTGAAACTGAGGTATATAGTTTTCAAATTCTCACTTTTCTCCATTTGAGGAATTTAAAACGTTGCTTCGTGTACACTATATTTTATAAATTTTGAACATCGTTAGACCAAAGAAGGTCTCGCACGATACAGAAACCCAAGCCTCTTGGACATACCTGGCAAATCTTGTCAATGCTGGGCCCTTAAATGGAGATTAGAGGTGAGAACAGCCATGGTTGGCTGTCGCGTGAGATTAAGGGAAGCGAATCCTAGTTGAGAACGGATTAGAGATCGCACGCGTGGAGGAGAGACACACTGCGTGGATGATAAATGAACGGACGCAAGTGTTCACGGAAGAGGACGATAAAGAGGAAAACATTCCAAATTCATAGTGGTCAAAGTGGGGAGAGATGTCCTAATTTTTTTCCCTTCTAATTTTGTAATTTTCAAAATTTTCAAATGTACGAAATAATCAATTTACATCATTATTCAGTGGTTCAAAATATTTACAATTTAATTTATTTTTTTAAATATTAAAAAAACAAGTTTATAAAATAGGTGAAATGATTTTTTCTGGAACAACTCTTTTTACGTCTTACTTTGCGAGCGGGGTTAGATGTCACATGGGTGCTGCTCCTCTATTTTGGGCTATGTGAAAAACGCAGAATAAAAGCAAACGTAGAGTTTTGAAATAGAAGAACCAGACTAGGAAATTTTAGAACATACCTCCGAAGAATACGAAAAATTGATAACGAGACTTGTATATGCGAGAGAGGTGAGGAAACTGCTGCCCAATTACTGTGGGATTGTGAGCTCTACGGAACGGAGAGGGCACAATTCATAAAAATTTACAAGAAAATTGATGCGTTAAATTTAAGAGATAGGGAACGTATATTCAACAGTAAAGAAAAATTCTTTCATCAATTTGTAGTACAGGTAGGGACTATTAGGGACACTTTTACAGATAAGTAAACCCAAAAGGAAACTTCAGTATTATAAGATATGTATTAAATTTGATCCTTGTAATGACTATTGTTGAAGACAAGGAAGCCTCTTGGCGATAAATAAATGAAAAAAAAAGAACATTGACAAGTGTTATCTGCTTTCGAACGAAAGCTCAAAAATATACGAAAATTCTACAATATTGTATGTTTCTATTCTACAATAACTTTAACCGCTTAGATAGGAGTGAAGAATAAATATTGAAATAAAGTCTGAAAAACTATGGATTAAGAGGTGAAAACACATACAGCTGTCACGGAACAGAAGCATACAGCTGACGATAACAAAATAAGAACTCTGCATGTGCAAGAGACCAAGAAATATATAGTGTAAATAAACTCTGTACTGACTCTGTTTGAGGCAGTGACATGAAGTAAATAATAAATAAATAAATGATACAGTCCAGTAGTTAGTTTGGAAAAAGAAGTGCTAGTTTAGCTAAAACTGTCTCTGCGGTATGTGTCTTCACTTTCACATAGAAAACAGCAGAAAAGTATATGACAAATGAATAGATATATGTAGATGACACTCCCCTAATTGATGCGAGCAAAACCTTAATTGATAAATTATTGCAAAACTTATACCACAGAAGTATCGCAGAAGTCTTATTTTATAAACAGGTATTATAAGTATACTATAAATGAATAAGCGAGCAGAGAAAACAAAATGGGAGAGAAAAAGAACATTATGTATTCATTAAGTAAACCTTTGACGTTTTTTCTTTATCTTTTACGCGTTTCTTACGTGATATGAAACGGTGTGAGGACCCTTCCACAAAAATCAAAACACTTAAATTGTCAGAATCTTCAAGCCAGACGAAACGCTGATGAGTAACTTAAATTGCGATTGTGACAGTTCCCATTATACGTTTATGACTTCAGGAACAATTTAGATATTTATTCTGCTATTGATCAAAAATGTTTTTCAATAAATTTCCCTCAAATTCTCTTTAAATACTTTGGTATCTACAAATCACTAACATGAAACTTCTGTAACAAAATTCATTTTTATCATTGTGCACGTATGTTCAAAAGAATATAAGAAAAATGTATCAAAACTTTTCTGATGAGGTGAACCAAAAAGTGAAGCACGAACTTTTTAAATCCCATATTCCAGACTTTATGTAAACGAAATCCCTGAAAATTAATAACCTTGCGAATTAATTCAAGCACGAAGCCTTTTCTCATTTTTTTTCAAAGCCGGGGCTGACAGAGTAATTTCATGCAACTTGTAACTGAAATACCAGAACGGCAATTTGCCGCCGATAAATTGATGAAACAATTCCACGACCCGCTTGACATGTAAAAAATGCAAAAGAGGGGAAATCATTGATTGGATTTACCTTCCTCACTTGCATATTTCAAATATCAAACTTTTACGTTTGCGTTAAGTCAGGAAGTGAGTGAACCGTAAACGCAAAAACACCCACGTAATCTGCCTCCTCGTTCATATTTTCTCTGACATTTTAAATGGCTTATTGAGGGGTAAAAGACTTTCAATATGGATTGATTCATTATATTTTAATTTATTGGTATAACAGTTAAAAGACACAAGACGAACAGCAGGGATATCAAAGTGAACATTTACGGGTATCGGAACACGGCGTGCCCAGGTAGAGCACGCCCTGTACGCTGCCTATGAAAAAAGCTGTTGCTAGGGTTAGCCAGTGAGCTACCCTGGTGGGTCGGAAGCGGTCGCACGGAAAATTTCAGAGTGAGAAACTATGACTTTCTGAGCGGTCAACGTGGATGTAGTGCACTATCTATACTATGTGTGAAATATTTGATAACGAAAAATAGGAGGATTAATTAATTAATAATTGGGAGAAAGAATTAGAAACGAGAGCTGTTGTGTATTAATAAGGCATTACCATGTTTAATATGCAAAATCGCAAATTGAAATTATACATTTTTGAAGTTAATTTTTGTAGTTAAAGTTAACTTTTGATTGCATAGCATTCATCTTCAATTACCTTCCTCCGGAAAAAGAAAAGAGGCAAATGCACTGATGAAGATGACTGCCATGCAGTCGAAAATTAACAATAAATATAAGGTTGACGAGACTAAGAAAATTAATTTCATTTTTAATTACGCTACCAAAACATCACAAACGCCATCTATACTTCAAACATTTGTATGATTATTTTTCTGTATTATGGTTTTCGTTTCCCTGTTATGGGTTTGTTTTTCTATATATTTTCTATTTAATCCAAACAGAAATATACATCACTTTACCCTCCAATTTTTTCTTTGCCGGAACCACATACCCGATAGATTTTACGACGCATAATCAGGTGGAACGCGTGGTCGCGAATTTGTGAACCCTTACCTATTATCCGATAACAGAAGTCGTCATCGCAAGTCTCTGGGTACGCAGGCGAAGGGCAAGTTCGTTTCCGTGCTTCTTCTCTTTACACCACCCGCGTACAGGCGATGGAATATATCAAAGAGGTGACGTCTCTGTGATAGAGAAACGGAGACCATACTTAAGAGACACTAAGTTTGGCTCAACTGTCTTTATGACCACGTCTTTTAACGACTTGCAGGGATTTTAGAGAGGGTCTTACGCAGACTTTTGTGATGTCCCGTTCTTGTGAGAATGAGGGGAAATAGCGACATCACACGTCAAGTGCATCGTTAAGTGCTTATGGATGAGACAGAACATTATGATAGAAAGCAATGAACTGAAGGTAGTATTTTTATGTATCTCTCTTTTTTACCTGTTTGATTTAGGCATATATTCATTTTTATAGTGTTACGAAGTTAAAGCATTTTTATTAAAAATATTTATTTCACTAAATCTTTTTATTTTTTATTTTTGAAAACATTTTAAAAATTGCTACGCATTTCTGGCATTTTGGTGTTTGGCAAAGCATTTGTGGTACCAATTTGTCATATGTTTACAATGAAATAATTTTGAGAGAATGTTAATGTACGTTTAAAAAATTGTTTACAGTTAGTAATTGACCAAGTTAACAAGGTGGAGGACTGGTACTCAAAATCGGGACTTCTGTTCTGGTCGCAGAGGTTCTATCCTCTGCACCATTCTACATCAACAGTATGATGTTGCAAATCTCTTATCCACAAATAGGAATATGAACTTCAGGGCAGTAAAACTATCCTAATATCATGTATGAGTACAAGTGCTCCCAGTACGCGGTATTTACCTACTGCATGATGTGTCCCTGGCGCATCATGCCCCTGACGAAGCAGGGCAGATGTTGTCTACGAAAATTGAAGAATGAAAATAATGATGCAGAAGACAAAACCGGAGGCATAAAGGAAGGGGCCATAGGAATAAGACACAGATATAAGGGTTTGAGAAAATATGGTACCATTTTCTTCTACTGTTTTTGGTCACATAATGTATCAAAAATAATCCCAAAATAGAGGCAGGAAAATTTCTTAAAGTTTTCGAATGAAAATTCAACCCTAGTCATGTCGAATATGGTTTTTACTCCACTTAAGCAACTTTCACGCAATCTCCAGAGCGTCGGTAGCTGCAGAGACAGTCAGCAAAAAGCCAAAAGGACGTCGTCGTAAGTGAACAGTCGTGACGAGCTGAAGACAGCGCTCAACGTGAGAAGATTGGAGAAGTTACAGTAGAGAAGGAGAGGAAGGGTTCTCAACGTGACCAATGAATGGACAATGAAATTTGAAGGAAGAAGTTGGAGCTCTCAGTATGGCCAAAAACTGACCAAATAGACAAAGAGTTGGTCAAAGGGACTCTTAACATGGCCAACGAATAGCCAATGAATTAAGAGAAGGAAAAGTTTATCTCCGTCGATTGAGTATAGGCGATGAGAAAGCACGGACTACAACCGACTCTACGGTGCCACTGTCGTCGCGACACAGAGTGCGAGGTGTTTTATGTTTCGTAACTGCTGAATATCTTCCGTCTCAGAGGTACCCATATTGCTCTTTTCATACGTGAGTGAACTGTTTCTTGCTTCTCGACCTTGCTTTACACACTACCTTTAATTGGGATTTAGAAAGTTATTTCTTAACCGTAAAACATATTTAGTGAACAAGATACGTCACGTTTGGGAACGAAGGCATGCTAATATACTAGCGTATCATATAACAGATCATGTTTTCCCATGAATATCACATAAAATTGACGCAATTAATCAATTTTTTTCTTACTGCATATTTTATTTCAAATATCTTAAAATTGCACGTACAATACATAAAATGATATTGTAGTGTTTTATTTGACTCGTGAAAGAAAAGAAAGAAAGAAAATCTAAATATGAGATTTAAGGGTGACGATAAATAATAAGAATATACGACACATCTCACAGGAATATAATATTTTTACGGAAATAATTTCATTGTGCATCACAAATAATAACAAATAAAGTATTAATATTTAGTAATTTTTAATTTATTATATCTATTGAGAGTAATATTTACCTCCCCGAGTGTTAAATATCGAAGAATAATACCCGATGCACCTGAACATTTTACGAACGCCCCGAGTGCCCGACCAGCAGGAACGGCATATACAATGAAGCATCAGCGACGTCATTCCCCCTCTACTGGTGGATGCGGTCTGCGCGGAGAAGGTGCGGCGGAATGGCAGATATCGCGAGATCAGCATCACTACAATAGTCAAGTTATCACGAGAACAGTCTCAGAGTATTATGATAGCTGTGGTGTATCACAGTACCACGACGGCGGTAGTAACAGTAGACGCAGTGGTGGCAGTGGCCACAATACTAGCAAGCAGTACAGAGCGACAGCGAGGGGATGGGCGAAGCGCCGTCATAGGAGGCGGTAGCGTGCTTTAGGGAGCTCGAGGGTAAGTGTTGGCTTCGTTAGATGCATGGCATTGGGCTCAGTTACTGCACCGCGTCACCTGAGAAACTCGCAGAAACCGTGTTGGTTGCGTCGTTGCTGGAGCGACTTGAGCAAAAATGCTCGAGACATATTGTAATTTGTAAGTTGTTGATGCAATGTTTTCAGTGTTCACATTTACAAGTTGTTAATAAATGGATCTTAGTCTCCTTTGTGTAGAATCTTTCTTCCACTGTCTAATTAAAAATGATCAGATGTTTTCATGGTATTAGTAGATCTAGATAGGAAGGTGCATCTCAATTAATGGCGCCCGAACAGGAACCTTGATTAAGAAACACATGGTTCCTATTACTAAGTTAATTCTGGTTTTTTGAACAATTGAATGTTGTAGTTTCGATATTTCTTGTAGTATATGTAAAATTTGTGTGAATCAATTTTGGTGCAAGTGTGTTAATGAATGTAATATTGCAATTAGTATTAAGTATTTTACTTTGCATGGTATTAAACATTGTATAGTCTATAAGGCCAAGGGTAATGTCACGAAAGAAAGACAGCTACGATAGATTTAGAGGCGACTTCATGGAAACGGTAGATATTATCAGCTCTGAATCGGAAGATGAGCAGTTAGCGGATACTGACAGGAAATCGTAACCAGTGACGAGGGTCGCGACAGCATGGAGACGACGGACAGTCAGGCGAGTGAGACGTCGCAGAATGTTACGAGCGGGGGCTTAACTCTCGAGTCTCCGGCCGCGAAAGGTAGCTAGTGCGATTTCTAATTTAGAAAGTAAAATAAATGAAAACATTTCTAATTTGGAAGGTAAATAAGAACATTTCCAGTTTAAAGATTGAGATAGCTAGTACTAATTCTGATTTAAAAATGAAATAAATGAGAATATTTCTAATATGGACAGTAAAATGACTGACATGAATTACAATTTAGAAACCAAAGTTATCAGGTCGTCCGCGATGTGTGTGCGGGTTTATCCACAACCGAGAATAGGATTCGTGAAAATGTGGATAATATAACTGAAAATGTTGATAGGAAATTAAAATCCCTGCGTGTTGAGGTCCATCCAACGGCGGCGCGCTGCGACACGGTCGAAGCCACTGTGGCATCAGTGACCGAGCGAGTGGGAGGAATTCACGCGGAAGTGACCGTGAAAATAGAAGACGTTATCTCTGAATTTCAGGAAGGTTTCTGTGCGTTTAAAACAGACCTAGCAGACGAAAGTAATAAAGTTGAATTTAGTTTTAATGAAATTAAAGAAAAAGAATTAAAATTATTGAAAGCAAAATTGCGTGACTTGGAGAATAACGTACATTATTCTCGTACAATGTCCGGGAATGCTGCATTGGGTTCGATGAATATACCCAGCGGATTAAAATTTGAAGCGAGTGACAAAGAGAGAACGTCTCCGTTATAAGATGCATCTGTTAGACAAGAGATATACTCGAGAGTCGGGGGAAACGATGAGAGATTTTGCGACAAGAATTTTACTAGCAGTTTTCAAAACGTCGAACACTAATATAAGTAACGATGAAATTGTCTGCATTATCATTAATCAAATGCCATTTCACGTACAAAATCTCCTGAAGAGTATAATCCCGACGGATGAAGAGCAAATATTGAGAAACGTCAATTATTGCTCGGTACGTTTCACCAAACGATGGAAGGTACAGACCGACGTAGAAAGCATCCCGTGATGGATGCATAGGTCTTGAAGACAATAGCAGTTATCCTGTAAGGCGTAAAATTACGGGAACCGTAGGGCAACTTGTTCGATACATTCTGTATCCACGAAAGGAAGACGTTTATTTGAGAACGGCGTGACTGCTAGCGACGCAACCCAGTTACACGAGGCCGCGGGGCGAGATAAGTAGCTTGTTTTCGAACCTCAGCCAAGTTCATTTCGCGAAAGAATTCGTAGGCCAGTGGAAGGAAGTGAGTAGTATAAGACTCAAATTAGAACCAGTGGGGAACACCGCCGGTTGAAGGTGATTCAGTGCCCCACGTTGAACCCCTAAAGCGAGTATTCTTAAATAAATGCAATGGGCCGATATTATACGAATGAGAACGATTTATTAGATCAAGATGACGAGAACTAATAGGAAAAAGGAACAGAGGAGTGTTATGTAATAGGAGCGGAATGTTATGGTAAAACAGTAGGAGTATTATTAGATACAGGCAGTGTCATTTCAGCCGTCTCAGAGGAATGGTTGAATTATTATTGATCGATAATACTATTTTGGAAAATCCCTAAGGAAAAGTCACCCCTAAGGAAAAGTTTTTTGACAATGGCGAAGGGTAAACGGTCGACACCAATAACTAGACAGGTATATTTCAAACTGAAAATTTGCAAAGTAGGAAAAGTAGTGCTTTCTTCTAGTGCCTAATTAACAATTATCAGATATTTTCATGGTATTAGTAGATCTAGGTAGGAAGGTTCATCCCAATTAACGGTTCTCAAACAGGGTCCCGAGAACCATTTTTGATTTCAAAGAACTGTTAATCCAAATGTTCAACTCTAAAAGTTCTTCACGTATAATTGAGATAAGGAGCTTCTCACTATATACGACAATTTATTGTTTACTAGAAACACAACTAGCTTTGCTTTATACTTTAAACTCCTCTTTATACTTTAGAATGCTCAAAAATGGCAAGTCTAAAATGTTTGCTTCATCATATGAAGCACCTCACACCGGTTAGCGCTTTGCCAGACGACTCCCGAGGCAACACACGACGGCGGCAGCGGCCGCAGCCCGCTGCTGGTAAAACATCATGTAAAACATCTCTCATTACAGGTCTTATATATCGTAAGTGCACAAAACACAGATCACATTTAATTTGATGAGGATTTAATTTTACCTACTTGAATTACTCCCGTAAGTTGAAGAATTTTAACACGTCTACATAAAAACCTTTTACTTTCTCATATACGCAGTATATAAATAGTTTAGTAATTGTGGAAATATTCGAAAGCGATATTTCGATGGAAATATCCGTTTTGGTGGTCCCTGAGTCTGAAAAAGTTGTTTTCAGCATAACGTCCGTCCGTCTGTCCGTCTGTGCGCAGCAATTCTGAGTAAACGGATGAGCCAATTTAATTTACATTTTGTATTTACGGAAAAATTTACTTGTCGATGCATGTGCTCTAATTCTTTTTACTTAAAAGAAAGGGTATTTCACACGAAGGCCAAAGTACTCTTTTGAATGTTTCTCAAAAATGGCTCCAACAATTTTGCTTAAATGTTTGGTACATAAAGTACAATTAGTATGCATTACATCCACATTAGCGATATTTCGCTTAAGTATAGACTCAGTAAAATAATTTCTGTCTGCTACACTTTCACATTAGTTTACTGTTTCAAGAAGCTTCAATAATATTTAGCAGTGTAAATGGACAAAACGGACGTAGAGTACACTTTTCGTGAACTGAAATGATAATGATAAAATACCTAGGAGAACAGCAAACGCACTGCATATATGAAAATACATCAATTTCTGTCTACAATGAAACATTTACATTTACATGACACTTTTACGATATTTATAAAACTGATATGTCGCTATGTGTTTGGAAATAATATTCTGAATATTTATTTCAGTTTCAAATATCAAATGAAAAACAGTAATAAGTTCATCTAGCGACGTTGAGCATGAATAGAGCACGGGAAGACGACCAAAATATAGAGGACCACGCCAGAAATAACCCTTTCAGTATAGAAGTTTTTCTCACTCTTTGCTGCAGACGGATAATGTATATGAGAAAATATGTGGAATGGTTTTGCGCCACTAGTTTCTTTTGTTTCAAAAGTTTAGTTAACCATTGGAGACAACTCTTTGAAACGGACAATATTTTATTTAATGTTGTCGCCTAGCTCTAGCCGTTTAGGAAGCGTTGCACAAAGATCAATTTTCCCTCCGACTTTTCTAGTATCGTTATTGCCTATTAATTGAGATACCTAAGGTGACAAAGTATATACCAAAACCAGTGTACATATGGAGACTTTATGAGATTTAACCCGTAATCTCCATAAGCGATATATTGTATTTCCCGCTCCGTTCACCACGAGAGCGCATGCGGTTCACCGGCGAAGCTCCGCGCCCGCCGGTCAGCGATGCGTGACCCCACGCTGCCAATGGCGAAAAGGCGGTGGGGGCGACGTATGCGGCGTCGAACAGCGGGGAGGAGTAAAAATTGCTCTTCAGATGCAGGTCGTCATGGATCTACGCTTTTGGTCATTCGTCAGAGGTTGTCGGCCCGAACATAAGCTTTTCTTCACTCATCAAGGACTGGTCGGCATGAACATGCTCTGCGGCATGGTCATATGATTTTTTTTTTCTTTCTCAATCTTTTTTGTGTGTGTGTGTGTGTTTTCTTGTGGTGTGAACGTGTATTACATGTTGAATAAGGTGTTGAAGTGTGTTCCCCCCCACCCCCGATCCCTCCACACGTGGCCATTGGTAGCTCCTTCATTTCCCCCGTAGAGCGGAGCATTCGGACCCCCTCCCTACATCAGAAAGGGAGTTGTACGGACTCGCCGGCTACACTGGGTGNGCCAGAGAACATATCTATGAATTTAAAAAAATCACGAAAATCGGATAAGTGATTCTTGAGTTTTAAGAGGACAAACAGGTTTATAGACACAGACAGACATTATAAAACGAAGTCACTAACATATGTATAGAATATGCGAATTCTGTGTAAATAAATAGTTTTTAATTCGAATTGTGAATTAATTTGTTATTTTAGAACAAAAGTAGCATTCTATTGCGAATATAAACGTTTTATGATTTAATAGATTCAAAATTAATTTATGGTATTAAATTGGTGCTCTACACACTCAATGTTGTTCACAAGAGGATAAAATGATACATCGTAACATACAATATAAGTAAATATTCCCTTTGTCATACTCAACAATATTAATTTTTCATTCGTATTTCATTTTTCAGGCTTTTAAATGAATCTGACAATAAATTATTGTAATTTCAGACCCATTTTTACCGTGATATTTTTGTGTAAATTTTATAGTCTGGAATAAAAATATTATAGATAGATAATAAGGTGTTTAATGTTTAATAATGTTTTTTTAATACAATTTTATATTTATTGTATACTTTTTCTCTGAAAATGTTCAATAGTTATTCGTGAATAATTGAATATTCATGATTCTCAAACCAGTGAAGCGAATTTAATGTACAAATTTTCCCAGGGGCAACAAAAGTTCATAATTATTAAAAAAATACTGGAATACACGTTTATGCAATTTTTTTAAACAAAATAATGTATGTATCACAGTTTTTTAAAATATTAATGCTTTTTGAAAATAGCGTACATTATCTAATTATGAGATTTTATAGAAGTAGACCTTGTGTTCCGCGATTTCAAATTTATAGAATTATTTAGTTGCTAGTATTGGATACGAAATAGTAATTTTAAAAGCACACGTATACATTGATATGTAAATGTCCCAGCCATTTCGAAATTCATTTGGTAATTGCAACATATTTTCTTGCAGAAAATTATATAAAAGTGAAAAACATTCAATATTGTCCTTTCTACGTAAGTAATTCAAAAATTTACTTTTTTATAAAGGCTCATAATTTGCAGGTTTTCCCCGCTAAAAAATGTAGTAATGTCGTGGACCTTTGCAAGATAATCTAATTGTATAAGCCATTGTTCATCATACAATTCATGGGAAAGGGTTATAGATGCAGACATTTTCCAAATGGGGCAAATTATATTCAGCTCGTCTCCAAGTTCATACAACTATGATAGTTCAGTGAGAACAAGGAATGATTATACTGACTACCCACTTCTTCTTTTATTTCTTATTCTACAGATTGTATTAGGAAAGTATTGTGAAGGTCGGAAAACTTGAAATCTCTTCGGAGTTTTACAAATTGGCTCCAAAAGAGATTTGGCGATGATGTCCAATGTCGTATGTCGTGTGTGTGTGTTAAGAATATTGTTCCCCCAATAACTCACTAACAAATTGATGTCTAGAAACCAAACTAGAGAATTGACTATGAATGCATTGGGAATAGAATCTTATTTCTGGGCAGCTGATTCTGACTTAATTTACACTCTGTGCCCCACTTCCGATTTCTTAAAATTCAAAATTTTGAAAACATGAATATAAACATTTTCATTTGAGCAATTTTGACTGGAGGAGACAACTTTTCATTTAATTAACGATCTTTACAGCTTTATCAAGAACTTTCTTCAATTCATATAGTATTCTTTACTAAAAGGCTATGACAATGCAAAATACAATGACTGCTGATACATATCTGCGCAATATTTTTAATTGCCGATTCGGTGCCTTTTATTTTTCTACTATTGCCACGTCACTTCATACATTTTTTTTCAATCAATGTTGAGTTTATATATGTAACAATATAAGACTTTAAATATTTCTTTCCCAGTTGTATTGGTTTTCAAAGGTGCACAGAGCAGTAAATCTGCTTCGATAGATGTATAGCTGACGAATACAAGAAATATTGATAGATCAGTAGCATCTGTACTTTCATCAAGTTGCATTGCAAGCACACCAGAAGAATTCAATATGTATGAGTTCACATTCATTGTGGTTGGAAATTTTGGTAATATGATCAGACACAGTGTTGTTTGAACATTACTTTGCCGCAATTTTCTTTGGCGCACCTGTTCCAAGTATGCGGCTAAATGATTCTAACATATATGGCTTAATTATATTATCTCCAATTGCATGTGATTTTCCTGATCAAAGTATCCTGTAACGTATGAGAAAATATGCTTGAATAGCATTTTCATTCAGTTTTTTCAAATTGGACACTGCGGATACATACGTCTCTTTGTGTTTTTGAAAAAAAAATCATGTAAGTTTTCTTCAGATTTTCGAGGTTTGTATCACAGAGTCGTTTTAGCTTCGCTGGCGCCACTTCGGGTTAGACGAAATGGATTTTTTAAATTAATCGATGAACTTCTTATTATTTGTCTCAACTATTACACCTAACCACATCCCTAGTACTGTTAAATCATAAGTGTCACCGTATCCATCCTATGTTAAAAATACAGCAAATCAAATAAATCTTATGGAACAACCAGCAACAACATTTTCTGGAATACTTTCTTGGGTTTATTTTCCGTCTTCTTAGCCAGTTATTGAAGATAAACCAAATAAATGCAGCTTTAAATACCAACCAACACAGAAATAACTTTACAACATTATCTATATTACTAACTACATTAGCTACTCATTTCTCATTTTTAAATTCAACGTCACAACAATAATCGTAAATGCTTCGCGGAACATGGTGACTTGAATCCACTTTAAGAATCCTACTTTAGAGCATTAAAACACGTGTTAAGGACTTCCTATTATTTTATCGTTCACCTTCTGAGATAACACCGTTTTAATAGTACATCAATAAAAGAAGCTACTGACTCAATTATCTGAAAAGGATGTTACGAAACAAATGAATCGAAACAAATGAGAGCACTCACTCGTTGACCATGAGCACTCACTGTGGCCGTGAGTTACGAAATGCTCCATTGTGTATAATTATACGCTATTCATAACTGTTCTTACGTCCTGTTAACATTATTAATGCTAAATATGAATGAATGAACTAGGTGAACTAGTTACAATTTTTAATATACTAGCTAAACCTATGCGATTGAATTAATTAATAAGAATATCTGAACCCTTGTGAATCGCTCGGATTTAACTTGTATATTTATATTTAACAAACTTCATAGTTAACTTGTGCAATCAATACGATTTGCGTTGTAAACTCTTTTGTGGCACCGAGAAATGTTGATCCTGTATTCCATAAATCCGCTCTCCGTTGATGATAGGAGATACGTAGCTGTGTCTTCGTAAATTCCAAATTATTGTGTTATCGTGCTCTTTTGAGTGAACGTCAGTGGAGCTTTCATATGGTCGCGAGAGGACTAAACAAATCAACATGTGGGAGAAGAGCTCCCGACTAATAAATCATCCGCCTGAAAATGTCACGTGGTTCGTACTGGACGCCTCTAGAGGGGTTCCCTGTCGCGAACAATGCACTGGAAATGTCAGTTAAAATCTAGTTACGGAGAAGTGCTCAACACCAGCCTATTGTTTATGTTTCGGGAGTGTCCTTTAAAGAATTTGTTTTGTTTCTATTGTTCTACAGTGGAGAGGATAGAACGTGGTCATTGTGAAGTAATTGTGAAATAATTTTGTTGTGGTAAATAATGTTTAAGCTATATGTACTCGTGTTCATTCTGAAATGATTGAATTGATTGCAAAGACAAAAATGGATTTTCCCCAAGATAGTTTACGAGTTCGATAACTAAATATTTTCTTGAAATATGTTTTTATTATTTTCTCACTGTTCATTATTTCAATAAAGTATTCAACTACGAATTGAAGTAGCTGTATTTCGAGCAATTCCTTTAAATTTGTTGCCCACAACAGTGACCTATAAGTTATCAAAATATTACCTAACATGTCAGAGGACTTTTGGAGAAACATTTTCCCATTCCAATAGATGTATTATAGTTGCTGTTGCAATATTAAAAAACTCAGTGGGTAATTATTTCAATGTAACACATTATGATACTAAATATATTTTATTATTAAGATACTATTTTTACAGAAACTTAAAACCTAAAAGAGCTTGTTGTCAAACAAAATTACAACTACTTCATTATATACCACAAAAATCTTCCTTAGATGTTAAAATTTAAGAAAAGTCTTACAGTCAAAAGATACACTTTCAACTAACCTCTATCTTTAAATGAAATGAATACCATTTTAATGTACCGTGAATAACATTTTAAATCTAATACATCTTACAAATAACTATTTCAACAACTGTGCAAGCTGTTCAACTGTAAGTTCAATGTCCTAGGCTTAAAAGTTTTACTAATATACATTTTCAAAGTTGACCCTTCCCTTGTAAATTGCGTTTTTACCTTCCAAACACTATAAAAGTACTCAGAAACAAATAAAATTTTAAATATACTTTATTACGCAGAATTCAATGAGCTAAAATTTGATGCGTAATTTTTTGTATTTTAATGGATAGAAAAATTGAACGGGAAGATCAAATTCGAGGCTATTGCTTTTTGAAACCGATAGTAGTGGTTTATGTGGTTCTTTTGTTGCAATCAGTTCAGAATTAAATGGAATAGAACCAGATGAATGCAACATTGAATTCGAATTAATAATACATATAATCGAATTCTTTGTGAACTTTCATCAAATATTTAAATTATAGCATCGAATACCCTTAAATATTATTTATCTAAATATTCAATAACGAGCAACACTGATATTCAAAATTCAAACATACATCTTCATTGCAGATAATTTGCATTGCAATTGGGAATTTTTTTCAAAAATAATAGTATAATTTGGTAAAATAAATTGGAGTACTATGATAAAATCAATATGTAATAGTTCAATACGTCATGTCTTTAGCATATGGAGCCACCATGAATAAAAACATGTATGTAATAGTTGACGACTTAAGAAATAAGGACTTTAAAAACACATTAGCAGAAGTTACGAAATTTCGACCCATGACATATATTATTCCCCAACTACAGCTTACTAAAAGCATCCGTTTGCAATTCCTCTTAGATTTTAGAACCTGTTAGCAAATGTTTATTTCTGTTTGATGAAGGCAACGTGTGGAGCCACCTGCCTTGATTCTGTGACACTCTCGAATTACTCGTTTGCACCAGTAGCGTGAGTCTATGAATCATTAATTCTTGTTTGGCAATGGTTTGTTCTGATGAAAAATACACGTCTTCATTTTTTAGAACTGAAATTAACGTTTATGCATCGAATGTCTCTGTTTTGGAGGAGAGATGAATTCTTTCGTTGTGTTCATACGTCTCTTAATAGCTGAGTTCTAAATGACCATTAAAGGAAAGTTAAGTGGAATTTTTCCATGTATATCCTGATCCCGATTCTTTGGCCAGATCAGAAAGATTACTTGAGGTCTGCAGAGGATGAATATTCACCATATGGTATACTTCTGAGTGTATCTGACAATCGATCATACACTTGCAGTGGTCATAGATTCGCGTTCAAGTCTACGTACGTTTGTCACTGATTTTGTTTTAAAGTGTCGAAGAGTAGAATAATATTCACTATGATGCCAGAACAATCAAGAAAAAATCACTGATTTTACATAAATTATTTAAAAAAGTAATAAAGTAGTTTAATAATATTCATCGTTTAATTTTAAATGGATTTGCTTTGAAATCGTTTAAAGGAAGTTTCAAATCATCAATGCTTAAGAAACTTAATTCAAATGCAAACAATACGATTTGTACGACACACCTTTAGTGCTGAATAATTACTTTAAACATTACTTTAAACGCGGAATATTAATGATATTCCAATTATTATTGGGATACACCGCTCTGCAGACTCCAGTAAAAAGATATTTCAAAAACGTTTGAATTACAAAAAGTATTATAAAATTATTAAAAACATAATTTTATGATTTCATATGTACGTTTTTAATTCTACTAATGATTAAAGATTTCAAAAACTACTCCCAATTTTTTTTTATTATGTTATGAGTATTTTATCTCAGTGGTTCCTGTGATAATCAATACCAGGGTTTATATCTCTGCTACAACAACTGTTTCTTTTATAATCTCTTATTTCACGTTTTATTATAATTTTATTCAGTGTTCTTCAATCTTCACACTTTTCCGTTTTTTACTAATAATTTTTTCATACTTCCTAATTCGCAAACTAGTTAAATTTGTTTTAATTGGTTCACTAATTTGTAATTTGTCAGCGTCACGAGCAATTTCTTGGAAATCAACGGCCCTCAAAATATAATTAAGTAGTTCAACTAATCAGCTAAAGATATTATATCTATGTATAAATCAAGTCCTAAAATAATTATCGTCATGCAACGTCCATTCAAGGGAAGTACACATCTATTATTATACATGTTCATTTTAGTATGTACGAACAACAAGAACATATGGATGTTTGCTTCAGAAGAGTGAGAAAGTTCATGGGGTGTGGTTTCCCCTTTCAATAATACAACACTTTCGACTTTGATCATTTTACAACGTATTCAACTGTGATATTTTTATAACTCTCTAGTGGTTATTGTTTTCGCTGGCGGAAAGACCAGATTAACAGTTCATAATGCAATTATTGAAGCACTGTATGAAAATCTTTCATTAAAATTGTGTAGTTTCTGAGGAAATTCCAATCATCCAATACATTTAGTATAAACTGTATCAAGGACATAGTGTAATAAAGAATGAATAAAGATTATTTTTTTTGCACGTTGTTTAGAGTAGCTGTCTTTATCAAAATACCTCAGGTCATGGAATAATTAAGTATTACACCAATTTGAAGAACTATCATAAACTTAATGTTAATATTAACAGTTTTTAGTCGAAATACACTCATAAAACTATAGAATGGAACTCTGATCAAACTATATTTGATGACCTAGATGGGAAATAAATAAACGTGAGAATTTTATTTTCTCATTGTGTACTTTACTTATCATTTTCTCTATTTTCATATTAGTACGGCAAATGGATTTCCTAGCAACAGAAACAGTATCCTACCTTCATCTTTCAACTGTCACTACCTCTTCATTTTTTGACGCGTTCCTCTAAAGCGATCAGTGAAAAGTCTCCTTCAATACCTGGAAAATCTTTCTCTCCAATTCACTTTTACGACTCTTGAAGTTCAAGTCATCTCGTCAATCTTCCTCTTGTCTCGTCTCAATTTTTGTGAGGAAATAGCTCTCGTTCGAAAATCAATCACATGAAAGCGGATTGGCCAAATATTCTGTCAGGGAGAGATAATTTACTTGTCGGCTGAATTCATTTGAATTCAGTTTGCATGAATTGGTCATAAGCGTTTCAACACCCATTCTTCTATTCACCAAGATTAGTTTTTTACCCATTTATTTCTACAATATAGTACAGTTAACGTTAATTATATAATCAAACTAAATAGATAATTAAAAACTAATGACCTTCGACGGTCGAGTACTATGTATGTGTGATTTAAAGTTCACAACCTTTTGAAGTCAGGTGGTACAAAATATCACAAGAAACATAAAAAGAGAACAAAAATTTAAATCACAAAATAACTAGTACTCGTCCGTTAAAGGTCGCAAGTCTTTTATTATTTATTTAATTTGATTACTTCATTATGATCATTAGAAATATAATTTCACTCCAGAAAGAGTTTCATATCTGCTCGATTCGTACTATTCTATTAATGAAGCGACTGATAAGTAACGTATTTTTTGTCAAACTGGGCTTACTATATTTTGATTTAAAACATCGAGAGGACGGTTCTTATTATGCAGAAGTGGTCTGTTATCACACCATTTTAGCAGTAACCTTGTGAATTTTGGAATGATGTAGTGATGTATTGACAAAAAAGTTTGCAATTCTCAGAAATGTCTCTCTCTACGATCTCTACGTGTACCTCAATATGAGTAGACAAATCGATGAAAACAAAATAAAATTATACATAAATTTAAAATTTAAATTGCAGTGAACCACACTGTCAGGTAACAGATTCGTTAAGTTATGTTGAATGAAAATGGAAGACAGGACAGAAATCGGAACTTTCAACTTACCACTTTGATGCGCAATCAACTGCCTCAGGTTGGCGAAGTTAGTAGCGCATCGGTTCGCTAAGGTGACATTCCCGAGTTCAAATCTCCGTCCCGTTTCCCATTTTCATTCAGTATAGCATAATTTAAAAAACTTAACTTTTCCATTTCATTCCGTCAGTTCACGATGCTTCTATCGTGCTATAAAGCATAAACAGAGAGGGATTTATTATTATAAGTTTGAGTTCGGTAATGAAAATTTTCCTCTGCAAAAAAATGACCAGTATTGATTACAAAATTCACCAACTCACCAAAAACCAATGTCAAGTTTGTTTTACCCGTATGAACCAACTTAAAATTTAAACTACCAAAAACAAATTATTTCTTTGACACTAAGTTTATTAACATGAACATATTAACATGTAGCCGTATAATTATGGATTCAATGTGATATAAGGATCTAAGTGGAAAGATAGATAAATATGAGTCAAATTGTAAGAGTTATTTTTATTAATAGACTTGAGAGAACATACGAGAAAAATCCATTATTTATAATATTTATTTCATTAAAAGACTGCCCTCTTCAAGAAAGATATGAATGCACTCAAAGTGGATGAATTTAAAAGTAATAGAATAATTCTCATCATTCATTCTCAGACCCCACCTCTCCATCATTCATCATCATTCTTATGCACATCTTACCTTAGCGAGAGAAAGAACGTGTTGCTAAAACCTACATCACGTTATAATCCATCATAGCCGACGAATCCAGGAGAAAACACAAAGGACAAAGATGAATTAAAATCTACATTTTTATACGTAATTCATTTTGTCCTTCATAAAAATTTCAGGATGGAAATATAAAAATGGAGATGCAGTTAAAATATGCCACACAGTTTAGAGAAATATCTTCAGAATACTGATTTTTCCTCCATGGAATGGTAAAATAGGAAACGCAAATGCATGGTGAAATCGAAGGCGCGAATACTGTCTGGCATTACGTACGATTTAAGCATTGAACCTGGGACCGATAGCAGGAAGAAATACTCTACTCGAAAATATGATGTACACATTTACGTGATGTGTGTACATCAACGGAGTTTATCTTGAGATAATATATTTTTTTCTCTTTTTCTTTCCCACGATATAACATTGCGGTTAAGTTAATTTTCACCTTTTGAAATTTGGTCTATTTTTTGTTTATTAGTTCACGTGTACAGAATAATTTTCTTGTTGGTGACGACCAATCTCCTTTCTTATTCTACATTCTCTAGTTTATTTCCTTCTAGCAGACCCGACATAGACTGTCCTGTCCAAATTTTAATAAATTTGTTTGTGATAGTTTTGTGATTTTCTTGAAAGCTATTTTAAATGTGTAAACAAAGTAAAAACGAGAAAATACGTATTTCTGAGTAATCATTGTATCTATTAACAATTGTGGCCATGGATATTCAATTTGAGGAGGAGTACATTTATGGGAAATTTTATATGCGAGATGAATTCTATCGGTAGTACACCGTTGAAATGCTGGAAATATGTTTGTGTCAATCCTGCCGTGAGTTATCATCGAGAGTGCATATAAAAATTATAAATTTGCCGTTTGTCCGAATTTTCCGACTTTCCTTCGTAATTGTCCTGATTTTTTTTCCTGAAAACTTTTTCAGGATCATAACGAACAAAACAAAAAATTATTACGCATATCCATCGTTCGAAATGTGAGTTATGGTCTTGAGTTCATTCAAAAATCGCATAGAAAAAAGCACTTTTAGTTTTTCCCGAATTTTTTAATTTTCCGGACAACTTTTCCAATTATTATTTCCCTAAAAACCTTATTCTGACTATTACAAACATTAAAAAAATTAGTCATCGGTCCAGCGCGTCTCAAGTGATCCGCTTACCAACGAACAGCATTTAATTTTTATTTATATAGACTATATGCAAAATAAACTTACGATCAGAATGAACCTAGACAGAACGTGGCCGCTCACCGAGAACCGCCATTTTTCCGTCAAATTGATACGTTATTGAAACATGCATATGAAAACTCTCTTTCGGAAAAATTTAATCAGTTAAATGAAGTTTTATTTTAAAAAGCATGAAAAAGTATTTCGACGCAAATATATTGAAATGTATTTACAAATTCATATGAATTTAATTGCATTCGCTTGACGGAAAAATGTCGGAAACCTCGACACGAATCGGCCAGCCGTAGACTCACTCTGCGACTAAGATAATTTGCCTAAAAACTCCTTTGTTTATTGTTTCTTTGTGCGATATCAGTCAGGGTTCTTGTTAGGTTCGCAAGAGTAGTTTTTAAATCGGCAAGGTATCGATTTGCATCAAAATAGAAAATATATATCATACTTCTTTGTAGTATTAGAAGATATAATATTAATTATTTCTACCAGCAAGTAAGGCAACATCATCAGCAGAAACACGTGGTCATATGGATAAAGGACTTGAACAAGTCATTTACCAACATTGTTAACCGTAGGGGAGACGACAGTTACTTATGACACGCTTCGTATAGTTCTGTGTCACTGACAAGGTGGAGTCAAATTTTACGTAAAATCTTCTATCTGTTAGGAAGGTGAGTAATTTCTGAAAACAAGTACCTTGTTTATGTGGTTCATATTGAACTCCTCCGAATGTTCATATTATCATATATTCAATATTTCGTGCTATAATAGTACAATCAATTTTTTAATATACTAGCTAAGCCAATGCGATTAAATTAATTAATAAGAATAGCTGAACCATGTGATTAAATTGCTCGTTTAACTTGTATATTTATATTTAACGATCTTCATAGTTCACTTGTGCATCAAATTTGATTTGCGGTGTAAACCCTTTTATAGCACCGAGAAATGTTGATCATGTATTGCACAAAACCGGTCTCCATTGATGATAGGAGATATGTATCCCTGTCTTTGTAAATTCCAAATTATTGTATGAGATTGAGGAAGAGTAGCGGGGATTGGTTGTGAAGTTGCATTTCATGTTCATGGGTAAGTAAATTTAGTACATGCAGTGGGAGATGAGTAGAGGGTAAGGTTATGGGTGTTATCGAGGAGATGTTAATGGAGGGTAAGTGCTTTTATTCGTTCCTATAAATAAATTACAACTTACGACCTCTTTATAGGCGACTACGATATATTTTTGTGCGATTATACATCGTAATCGTTCATAAAAAAGGTAAAAAGTAGTAATTTATTTATTTATCTTGATTATATAATGGACGTTAATAGGAGAATCCGATCTAATACTTAGGACAGTAGCTTAGTGGGTGGTAATTGCTTATCATGTCTGTTGGTTTAATCGTTTAGAAGAGAATTTCAATTTTCGCCTTTCTCCACCGTGTTGATATGTATACTGTCGTTATACATTAATAGTGAACATATAGAAACTAGAAAACTGACCCCCCAGGGGACTTACATCTAGTAAGTACGTGTTTCGCAAACATGGGGCCCCGAGCTGAGTCTGGCATTACTTCCACTTACTTGTGCCGGGTTCCTTCCTTTCTCTATCCTGACCTCCCTTGGTCACCTCTTGTTCTTTCCGATCCCGACGCTATTAGGGTTAGGGTATTTTTCATTTTCTTAATTTTTTTTGTAATGTTTTGATATATCTCTTGAGATATGTTTTGATATATTGTAATTCAGGAGGGTTTTTAGTGGGTATGGTTGAGTCATTCGGCGAGTCCCACACGCGGGGAGAGTTATGTTGGCTCTCCTTAGTGGGTAACTGCATTTTCCCTACCTGTACAAAATTTTAGGGCACTAATGACCTCGATATCGACGAGCAGTAAAGCCCCACAAAAAAATGAAAACTGAGAAATATTTACATGTAATGAAGCATTTATCTTTTTTGTTAAATGTAAAATAAATGATTTAGTCTAATTTTGTTCACGAATTAAGTAATTTTAGTAACATATTAGCTTAATTAATTTTCATGTTCAAGTACTTTTTCATTTTCAGTGAAAACTGTATGTATCTAATACATTGCATATAATATATACAAAAGCGTTTTGTAGTAGCAATCTGTTTTACAGAATTGATCTGTAGATACGAAGCTAAAATATGGAAACATATGATGTCCTTCTCATGTTAAACTGAAATACTTGTGCATATGTTAAACGTTGACAACGAAATTGATAGTTTCATGCATATTTATCCCAGTATTATTATTTATTAAAATTTTTATACTATTTAAACATTTCAAATTGTAATGATAAACCCTGCATGGTTCAAAGCAAACGACGTAAAATACAACACATGTAAAATTTGTATTGCTTATGTCACCAACAATATGTAGCACCTGAATCTTTAGCAACATTCCACACCAAGACTTTGGCATAGTATATCTTACAAATTGTTGCCTGTTTTTTTTGCCAGATGTGAAATATCTCGTAGTTGGACATCCCTTTATTCAAACGTCGCTAGATTATTTCCATCTGTTACTCACTGGGGATTCAGTCTGTCCGTTCAGTTACCAGTTTAGTGTTCTGTTCAATAAGCCATGTTGGACAATCCATAATGTCTTTAGATATTATATTCCAAACGAGAAAAGGAACGTTCAAAGAAAATTGTAATTTGAGGAGTTAGTAACATTCTAGAGATTTAACTAAAACTGAAAATGTGATGAAAGTTTCAAATTGCAATCGAAAATAACTATTATTAATATATCATATTTTGTTTCAAAACTTTAGTAATGACACCCTCTCTTGCATTATTTGTACTTTTATTGTATCCCTATCTCTTCCCTTCTATTTCGAAGATGTACACCATATAGTACGCAGGCATGTTGGTGGCGGACGTCGTGTTGACTGTTGCATCATTGTTCAGAGTAATGTATGCAATCAAGCCACATGCTTGTGAAAGCCGCCAATCAGTCTAGCCCTTGCAATCTGCTTGTCGCATTTAGAAGCTTCTCCACGTTCCGCGTTGCATTAATAGCACCACGTCTACGTATCCATCTCTCCACACAGCAAATGTGATATGTTTTCCTATGATTGATCATAACATCGCGTGCATAACATCTATTCATCCAAATTCATTTTATTGCTATGCTAATGACTTGGTCCTAAGTTTTTTTTCAAAATTGATTGATAGCAGTACTGTTGACGCGCGGTTTTCAATAAACTCATTACAGAGTTCGAAATTATACCTACATATGTTACGGTACTGCTTGAACAGCAGTGGAATATTTATTTTTCATTTCTTTATTTCGCTGCCTGGACTGCAGTCAGAAAAATAATCTTGACGTCATATTTTATGAGGCCTGCACGTGTGCACAGTCAAACACTTCGGAAGCGGAAAGGCGACTCGCCGCTTCCGCTGACCGCCATCGCCATCGCCCTTCGAAGCGTGGGATCCGGGTTGTCAGCAAGTTCTGACCAACCAATACAGACCAGCGATAGTATCACCATCCCCATGCCATCTTAAGAAACTTGATGGGATTGGTACCCCACTCGAAGGGACGAAAATTCAAACCAACAAAGATCTCTTGAAATGAGCGAAGAGCCGGTCGAAGGAACAGTCAGTGTCGACAGGGCTCGACACTCCGCAACACGCACTTTCAGTGCGTATTGCGTAAGGTCTTAGAATGATTCTTTTACTAAGTGGATAACCTACTTCGAAAGTATGGCAGTTGATTATGCCTGATGGACACAGAGATAGTTATATTTTCTTTTCTTTTTTTGTAATGTTTCGGAATCATTCTCATTGTTTTATTTGGGGGTAACTACTATTGTTTTGTGGGAATGAGCTGTGGCCATGTCTGTAAAGATTATTCGCAATGGAGCAACAACATAAATTGCTGTAAAGCAGTGGTGTATTGTACTGATTTGTATTCGCTTCTTGTAGTTATGTACTTGATTGTAAAATTTGTAACGTAGACCGCATGGCACGTGTATTTTGTTGGTTTCATGACTCCAACCAGAAATTCTCCTGTATTAAATCACGCTTATTTCTTTGTTGTGTATTATTGGCAGCAACAGTCAGCGATCCGTGGTTCGGACTCAAGTCCCGACCGATTCCTTCTCTCACAGTGGTATGAATGATACTCACACAGCCAAGCGAGTAATTCTTATTAAGGCGATAGTCAAATAATTTATTAGATCGAACCTTTAATGGGTCGATGTCAATAATAATCCATCTTATGGTAGAATGTAGTAAAATGGTGGAGGTACTGAAAGGTAATGCTTAGAAAGTATATAAAGGGGGCTTGTATCACATATATATCTTTTTTTCCCCTGGTCCGTTTATGGACTAAAATAAATTAGCAGATTTTCTCTGTATTCATCTTCTCATTTCATATCCTCATTTCCATTAATAAATAATGATTTTTATTGATTTTGAATAAGTATGTCCTTACTCTAGTTTTCTTCTTAGGTATGTCGGGGAAGAGATTTTTATTACTTCACACGTCTCGATATGGAGACTTGTTTCGCAATAAGATTCTTCCTTCCAATATAAATATTCAAGGCTATGCTGGACAAGGTTTATTATGCAGTTTGAATGTAAACAAATAATAAATACCAACGCACCAGGGTGACAACAACAGGTATGAAAGTTATACGAACAGTTCCTTTTGTGCGACTCACGACTTTGAATGATTTGGTCGTTGGTAATAGCACTTCTGTCGTCCGTCGCGAGGTGTCGCTTCGGTATCGAGGTCCTGCTGGCTAGCTGATAGCGTTGGAGTACGAGGTTCTGCAGTCTGCCGTGAGGTGGTGCTTCCGTCCAAGCTTCTGCAGATATCGTGAGAGGGCGTCTCGTAGCCTCTAAAGATAGTATTCTGCCGCGGATCGGGCTATTGCGCAGAGCTGGATTTCTTGATAGAGGTTATGATCGGAGACGATGTTCACTCATCAAGAGAATCCGTCGTACTGATTTCTCAGTCGTTGCTGTAGCTATAAACTAAACTTTGACAGATGACGACGTTAACGACGTAACACAGCGTCGAGGTTCGTCTATTGAAGCTTTCTCGAAGCTTCTTAATAAACAAACCCAAGTTTCTCGAAGTTTCTTAATAAATAGGCGACCTACGCTTGATGATACATGCGACACGTGCGTCTCATGGAGTCTTCTAATGTTTACAATTTGCGTCGTATGTAGAGACTCTCTTGCGGACGGTGTGTATTATTCTGGCTTTGGATCTTGAGTGTCTGAGTCCTTTGTCTTGACGACGGCATAAACAACATGGCGTGTAATGCGTCGGCGTAACATGCATCTCTTATGTGTTAATGCATGAGGGAGTTTCATCATATACGTAGTACGTGTTTCGCCGTATATGTAGTAAGTACGTCTACAGTACGTCGTCAGTACAACGTCTATAATGTCTTAAAGGTTCAAATCCCATGATCGATTTACTCCTGGTGCATTATATAAAACAATATTGATTTTGTTATAACAGTGTTCATTATTTAATTACTTAATGATATAGACATAAAACAAGATCAAATAATTTTTCTCCTAAAACATCATTATTCACTTGTTTTTCTTAAATTGTAATTAAAAGAATATTTCTATCCTCATTTTGTATAAAGACATTAAATATCCAATTTCATTCCCTTATATTACCTTTGTTTGTAAGGTAGATATTGTGGATATTGAGGTAGAAATTGTCACATTTGGAGTCAATGTCATGTATCCACAGGAACACCTGATGAAGTCACAAACCTACTGAAGAAACGTTGAGTATTAAAGATTTAAAAACATTTTAAATTTACCAAAAAAAGTCGTATTTATTAATTTATCAAAACAAATATTTACAAATGAACGTGTAAATTGTACTAAACGCATTTGTTAATTTATTCATGCATGCGGAGTTGTGACGTCTTTCCCTCTAGAATTACGTTTCGAATCTAGAATTAGAGAAAGTTATCTTCACGAGAGACTAATTAATAATAAATTTAATAATAATTTAGTTCCGACTTCGCTACGTTATAATCTAAAGAGCGTCAAATGAGCTAGATCCAGGTCACAAAACTGACCTCAACTCTTGTACATAGACAACTCGGCTAATTGTGATGATGCCGTCCCTCCTTTAATGAGACTCCGAAGTCTAGTTACCAAGTTTGATAGCTCGCATAACAACTACAAGATTGTGCAGTAATATCTAGCCTCCTTACTATGTTTCTAAAGACTCTTACCCATTTTTCGAAATATTTAGCAAACCTCGTCAGAGTACTTTAAAGTGCGATATGTACATCTAATTTTTCTATAAGTGTCTCCACGGGAAAATCTATTTAATTAATAATCAGTTAAACAATTCAATTTACAACTTCCATGTTCAATTTCACCTTTCGTGTTCAGTCACTTTATTTTAACTATCGCATTCTGCAGGTAGTTATCTAACTGTCCATAACTTTTAATTAACATTCATTTCACCAATTGCGCACATTTCAACTAAACCAGATATCTAGTTAATGAACATTTAGAGAGTTTTAATTCTGAGAAAGGTAATTATTTCGGAGAAATTGTGGCGTAATGTGAACTGTGATGAAGGATAATTACCTCTAATGAAGTAATTCGCAATAACACGTTTTCATTGAACAAAAAAACATCACGAAGACAAACCAGAAGTAATACATCATAATATATATAATTATCATTAAAATGATTTAACTAAACTTTTGCATATAAAAATTCATATAACATAACTTATATTTGATCAGAGCAGTAGCATTTTTAATAGTTTCATATTTGACCATTGCAGTAGGTGTCATTTCCGTTACGGGCCTGACAAAATTATCCCATTGCCGCTTCAGAAGTTTCTTTTTTGTAATTATTTAACACGCGAGCCAAAAGTTAGTGGAGGGAACTGATTCTGCGACTGATTGTTCCTCTATTAGCAAATCGTCCCTGAAGATTTAAAATAGAAGAGTTTTCTATGACAGGTCACAAAATAGAGCTATTGGACACTTTTAGAGGGTTGGGGTTTGAAAGTAAAATTGGGTAGGTGGAGGAGAAAAATACTATTTATTTCCTTGAAGTTTACTCGTTACTTTTAAAGCAGAGCAAAATATTAAATATGGAAAGACTAAATACACACTTTAGTACATTAGTACAGAAAGAATAAAGAAAAAAATATATAATTAGCCATCTGTCCTATCCACAAAATAACGATAAAATTTCTCCTCTATTCTGTAAATACAAAACGGACTTTTATACGAAGTAAGAAGGAGTAATATTGGTTGATGCACGTGCACTAAAACTCCTATAACTTTGAACGAAAGGGCACTTCATACCAACAACATGGTTCATATTGGAAAATTTCCCAAAAACGGCTCCATTTATTAAACATATTAATATGCGCGGAAAATGAACATGTGCTACATACGCGTAAAACCCCATATTGCGCGAGCAAAATTGTATTAAATCAATTACTTTCTCTCTGCTTATCTGCCTAATCAGTTAACTGTTCAAAAGCTTTGAAAATCATTTCTTTGTGCCAAGAAGATTATAAATGCGGAAAACTAAAACTGCAATGTATCTGCAAAACTGAAACCTTCCGTACATATGTGAATGTGATGTACGGAAGGTTTCAGTTTTGCAGATACATTGCAGTTTTCATTTCGGAAAATACGTTGTATTTTTTAATTTTAAAATATATTTGTAATTGTATCCGTTTCATTTTAAATTATTTCATTAGTATTATACTTGTATTTTATTATATATTATTTTCACTTTTACATGTACTATGGTATCTCTATTCTATTATTTACGGTTTTAAATCCGACTATGTCAAGTATTTTAAAGAAAGAACTCCAACTCAAAGGCGTTAATAATAGAAATAATGCACCAACTACTTATGATTGCAAAACCTCCATTAACACCGTACACAGAATCCACGAACACTTCTCAATTATTCCAGCGCGGTGTAGCTACGTAGTCACTAAACATAGCCGGTAAACAGAACGCAAATACCAACAATATGTTTTATGCAACGAAACAGAGGGCAGATGTGGTATTATGTCGCAGTCGTCCTTATCATCCAGAGAACCAACCGGTGACAAATGGTAACGGTCTCACATTATGTCCGCAATCTGCTAATTTCCTAGAATAGAAAATTCACCTTTCTCATTTCACGTGCACGGAATATATCTTTTATTTCTCTGTATTTATATCTGCTTGTTTTAAAAATTATGCAGAGTTATAGATATAATTTCCTTTTCATTAACGGTGACTATGCCTGTCATAATTCTTTTACCAGTCGTTACTTCAAGACTTACAAGATAAGTTCTATTTTTCCGTCTTCATAGGACCTTCGATATCACCGAAATGGCTCCTAAAATTCGTACCAGCAAAAAGGAATATTTGTCTGACCTGGAGCACTATAAGCATAGGTATTCTTATGTCGCCATTTTGGTTCCAAACTCTGCTCATGCATGTTGTGAGTTCACGAAAACGCACCGACAATATTCCTTCGGATTTTGTTTTCAGAAGAAAGCAGTTTTTACTACGAATTACTGATTTAATAAGGAACGTTATTTATTATTGACATAGGCTGAAAAGAGAATTTAATTTTTGTTTATGAAACCACCACCACACTCTCGTTACATAGATCATCTCTCAAGTTAAACGAAGAAAATTGACCCTTTGTTCACTGGCGTGTGCGTCCGCGTTTGCTCGCAGACAGTATCAATACATACATTTCCACAGACCGTATGACACAAGATAGCTACGAGTCACCTCTTATAATTTTCTACAGTAAATTGTTCAGAAAACTTTCAGTGTTGAATACAATTAAATAAAAAAGTTTATTTTATTTATAATACTATCGGAAGTTTCTTAAATCAACGCAAAAATTTCTTCTCTATCAACACTACTTCATGTACGTATTGTCCCGTGTGGAAGATCTTGATGACAAGCAAATCAACTCGCATGTTTCACCGTTCATGGTCCATTCGGAAATATAATCATGATATCTCATCCATAGAATCGTTTCTTTGTCAAGGCTCTGCGTGGTATATGCATGTAAAACATCACTTCCATTATTTTCTGAATGAAAAACAACTTTCGTCACATCATTCCGGATTGACAAGTAACAAAGTATTTTTTTTTCTTCACATTACAGTTGATTCCATGACAACGTAAAGAATCTCACTAAAATAAAAATGGAGGGAGCATGTGAACGTACAATTTTCTATTCCTTTGTTAACGTTTAATTTTGCGAGTGTTAATGTTATCTAATAACCGAAAGATGTCTTAGAGGATTGGTCAACAATAAAAACAAAGATTCTTTCTTTTACAACGCCAACGTTTCGGTAATTTATTTTGCTCTCATCAGGACTACAATGAACATACACAATTTACATTATTTACAGTACACTTTGAACATACACAATTTGCATTATCATGTTTCAAAGTGTACTATAAATAATGTAATAATAATAATAAATTTATTGTCAAAAAAACAGTACAAACTGCGTATGACCACGTGGAGGGAAAAAAACTAATTTACTCTCCGGAAGCAAGCAAGGGACCATCCCATCAATTCCGATCAAGGGCCCTAAGGCAGAGGCGGATTCAAAAATTTCAGCAAAAGTTCCTAGATAAGATAAAAAGTTGAGTGCGAGTTATAATGTTCATGTTCATTGTAGTCCTGATGAAGGCAAAACAAATTGCCGAAACGTTGGCGTTGTAAAATAAATAATCCTTTTTTTTTATTGTTGACCAATCCTTGAAGATATCTTCGTGTTATTTAATATATTGGTCAAGATCAACATCAATATTAATGTTATAGTTCTTAAGCAATAAAACACAAATAGTTTATCAATAATTGTCTTTCGTATGAAAAATATTTGTTGGACGCGGTCCAAATGGAGATTTTCGGGAATGCAAATTCGACCTAGCATGGCTTTGGAAAGAGTCTTCCTTTTCTTTTGGTGATGTACTCGCAATAAGAGAATAAAACATCGAATGTAATGAAAGAAGTCGCGGAAGTAAAAGAAAGGAAGCAAGGCAACAGTTTCGACCACCAAACTCGGTGATCCAGATAAATACCAAACAAAATGAGATATAACTTTAGTTTAATAAATTAATAAACATATATGCTAGGAATTATTTACTTAATGGTATGTTAAAACGAAATTTTTTAAAATTCTTAATAATTATGAGAAATATATTACCAATGTTTAATATTTGTTTATTTTTATTAAATAAATGTTACTTAAGATATTACTAACTTTGAATAATTTAGATGTTAATCAATCTTAACAAAAATACCTATGTTGAGTTTTCACCTCAATATTCAGCTTGCATTTACTTTTCGTATGAAGTGGATGTTATCTTATTATTGAGTCGCTTCTCAACTACCCGAGTTTTCACAGCACGTTAATTACGCCTCATTCAAGTTTATGTAACTTAATTACGTCTCCAGTGACATCAAGTGATAATTAATGTAATAAAGATTGTTGAAGTGAACGAAGCTGAAACTAATAACTGGTTTTACATTATGATTAAAATTAATGAATGTTACGTTGTATATTCATTCAAGTTAAAAAAAATTCTGCTCTATAAATGATATTCTACAAATCAGATGTCTTATATGTCAAACAATTTGTGTTGATGTACTCATTGTGAGTCAGATAATACTTGTGAGTCAGATTAGTTCATTTGTACAGTGGGAATTATTAGACTCCACTGATAATTTCAAATATAAGATGACTAGGCTCAACCTGGCATGATAGATTTGTTAATGATATGGTTGATCCTTTGTTATAGTGTATTATAAACAATACGTTCCTAATGTAATAATTTTTGCTTTGTTTATGAGTGGGTGATTCTGTCATTCAGGAAAACACCGCGCCCCTTTAGTATAAAGATTTATAATATTTTTTGTGATTTTCATGACAATTGTACTATAATTTGTAGAGTAAAATTACTTATACCATCACATAAAAGGAATTTTAAATTTCACTTCATAATAATCGGTATACCTTAATTGAACACGCTACGTCATCATAAACGGAAACGGTGTAATACGAGCGTTGAGTGGTGAACACAACTTCCTCTGACATTCCCAAAATGTTAGTTAATTGTGACAGTTTAACGAATTTTTTTATACTTTTCTTTAAACAAAGACACCAAAAGACAAGATAAAGCAGATCGGGAAAATTATAGACACTGTTTGTCTGCGCTATATTTCGAACCGACCGGCCAAAGCAATGTTATGAGACTGTTAAATCTTGTACTGTACTAGATAGTGCGCACCACTACGGTCAGATGAGTCGGCAATTCCAGATAACGCAGTCAAATTTATTGGCAATTTAGTGGAGTGGGTTTTCACATAGACTCATTTGTTATTGGTTTTGACTATTCTTCAAATTCTGGAAAACTTATTATTTCTCTAAAAATGTTTTTCCTGCCGCATTTCATTCTAGCGACAACACCGTTCAAGTATCTAGAAAGGTGAATCACTATAATTTACAAAAAGGAACACAGCAGAGGTAAACACATTTTCATTAAACTATAGAATAACAGTACGATCTCCAAAATGATTTTGATGTACCACTCATTTTGATGTACATTTTTAATGTGGAAAATGAACAGTTTTATATTCAACCTAATATTTACATTAAACTTTATTTTTACTACCCTCAAAACATTGTGAAGAAAATATGATGAAAAATTGATCAAAAGAATTAAAATTCTAACGTTGCAACAGGATGAAAGCAACACGCACTGAACGACAAAAACCCTACTGCTCAATGGCACTCACAGAGATCGGCGTTACCCATGTTAGACTCGCGACAACGAGACTCTATCGCTAACTGCTTACCGACATAACAATTAAATTATTAAAAGAAAGCACATCAACAGATTACTTTAGCCAAAAAGAACAATTTTCGCAGTAAAAGCTATTTTTTCTTATAGGCGCTAGGAACATGTTCCATTTACATGCCTCAATTGCTTCTCTTGCATGGTTTGCGTTTGATAGTGACTAAAATAAAATTTTATTGGCAAAAAGCAGTTGCAAATTGAGTATGAGCATGTGGGAGGCAATAAACTAAATTACTTCCGGAAACGAACAAGGGACCATTCCATTAATTCCGATCAAGGACCCAAAGGCAGTGGAGGATTTAATATTTATAAAAGAAATTATTTAATAAATACGTACAGTTATCCAATTATTATTTCAAAATGACTATTTCTGTGAAGTATTGTCTTTCATGATAAAGGTCCGAGGTGCTACAACATAAGTTTTTAATTAGTAGTGTTTATTTGGTGACATACGGATATAAATGTGTGATTTATCTACTCGTATTTAATTTTTTTATCATTTCACCAGCAACAGAAATGATTTGAAATGTATCAACAAAAGAAACTTTAAATGTGGGTCCTCGACACTTAATGATTTCTACTTGCAAAAATGTTCCTCCGAAGATAAGATACGTGCGGTTCCTTCGTCACATTTATGTTTCATTTATCTTTGTACCATGAGCTGTTTTCAGGAGTAGAATACTTGCAACACACGCTAATGACACAGTAACACAATGATTTTGTGTACATTTTTATACTCCCTCACATCTTCTGGAGACGCCCATCATTTCATTAATTCTGAACTTCGTGTTGTTTTTTCCCCTGGCACGCTTTTTTGCTCACCTGGCCTAACATTATGAAATTACCTTAGTAATTGTCGTAGTCTTCCACGGCCGGTGTCAATGGTATCTTAGTTTTCGGGTTGAAATGATGCGTAAGCCAAGGTACTTGTACCTTAATGATTGCTGATTTGTCCACATCAAGTAATTCGTCAAGTAATTTTGTGAAAATACAAGGTAGTATCACTCAAACAATATACTGTGATATCATTAGGAGAGTATATATCGAGTATGCTGAAACTTGAAAGAAAAATCATTTATTAATTTATACCATTTAATGTAACTATTGAAACGAAATTTCAATTTTCCGATAAATATCTAACAATATAGGACATCCCTATCATGACCACATGGTGTCGATGGTCGGCTACAACTATAACCTTGACGGAGCGTGACTAAGGCAACCAATTAGGATTTACTAGATCTGCCTGCGGACACTGTTCTGAAATCAGCGTGACGCGAGCTATGCGAAAGTGAGTGATGAAACTAAGGAAACGAGTTATGAAATTTCTGGTGTATCTTTTCACACTAATGTCCCAGTTCATATAGCGAAACCTCCTTCCCTATCTTACAGCTATATATTAGCTCTTACCCTCTTCCTCTATCCACAACATCCTAGTATCAATAACTCTATTACTAACTACTCCTACTAACCCCTCCTCGTGACAAGTTGTTGGTAAGAGCAGCTAACCGGCCAACCTCCTAACAATAGCCCCTACCACCCAACTCTTACCTCCTATCGCCCACGTAGATAATCTTCCATAGGACGCCGCATTTCCCATTTACAAATACTACAATAATAGTACACAAAAGGGAGGTCGTAATTAGGACCCGTAAGAAGTCTCGTGCCAAGTCAATCATTATCAGCAGGGCCCGGATTTTGATGGCATGTCGTCATCTTTTCCTTATGACGTATGCATTGGTCTTAAGTATTAAAATCCTGAACACGAATGTCTGGGTATAAAAATATAAATTTTATTGGGCATTTTTTCGTCATTTTTCTACTTGTGAAGTTTTAGGTCATTTTTCAATTATTGTCATTTTTGCTTTTTACTCCCTTTTCTGGACCCTATCTTTTTTGCTAGAAATTAGATTAACCAATATTATTAAACTATTTAACATTTATTTTTAATCTAACGAAATAATTGGATATTTGATCAGTAGGTCGACAATGTACATATTGAGAGTGGGTTTCTTACCTTTACCGTACACATTGGTCGCAGCAAGCAATTTTGCTATTTCCACTGTGCCTGTGGTTACAAAAAAAGGTCCCCCGGCAATGTGCAAGTTGAAAGGCAAGCGTTTGATCATTTATTTTCATTGTCACAGATTTAGTTATGTACAGATTTTATGAGAGGAAAGTTTGGTGTTTAGTTCAGAGTTCGTAGTTTCATTCCGCCATGTCTAAAATAAAGCCATCTAAATTTTGTCATTTAAGATAAATTATATCTGAACGTATCTGAATTTTGAGATGATGCTTTCTCTAAGGACGGTCAAGTGTTATTTTGTAAGATGTGCGAAACAAAGGTATCAGCCGAAAGAATATTCTCTGTCCAGCAACATGTGGGTCGCGATAAGCATGTACCGGTTATGGAACTCGCAAGTAAGAAGGAATCCACCGGAATCCACGCAACTTTCTGCAACGACGTGTATCCATGAAGGAAAATAACTCATCAGATTTTTACAGAGACTTTTGTGAAGCTTTAGTTTCTGCAAACATCCCATTTTGGACATTGGACAATGCTAAATTAAAGTGTTTTCTGGAACTACATTTCGGACGTCCTATCAACTCTTCGGAAGAACTACCTGTCACAATGATACGACAACACCATTAACAAGATACGGGGAAAAGTATATGGAAAGAAGATTTTCTTATTCATTGACGAAACGAGTGATGTAGAAAATCGTTACGTGACTAACATGATCATTGGTATATTGGAGATCGACGGCCCAGCTGAAGTGTTTTTGCTTACAAGTGAGGTATTAGAAACTGTTAATCACTCCACAATTTATAGAGTCTTTTAAAAATGAATGTTTTTGTTGTGACCTGAGGGTACTAGAAATGATGACGTCTTGCTTTTTGTGTCTGACGCAGCGCCATACATTGTGAAAACAGGAAAGTCAATACAAGCTTTTTACTCGAAAATAGTGCACATTACTTGCTTAGCACACTCTATGCATAGGGTGGCAGAGGACGTTAGAGCACATTTTTCTCAAGTGGATTGCCTAGTGTCAAAGACAAAGAAAATTTTTGTCAAGGTTTCCATCTCGTAAACTGCTCTTAAAGTTCATGACTCCCGGTATTCCACTCCCACCAGAACCTGTCATCACCCGATGGGGCACCTGGATAGATTCAGCAATATATTATTCCGATCATTTCCAGATGGTGAAGCGTGTTATCGAAATACTAAATCCTGACGACGCTACTGCAATTGATAAAGCTAAAACTATTTTCAAACAGTGAAACTGAAGGACAGCTAGCCTTCATTAAGGTAAATTTGCTTAACACAAGGAATCACACGTGTAAAGGAGAAAGGTGCAAGTCTGGAAAGTTCTCTAACTCTAGTTAACGAAATTGCATCTGATTTGAAAAGTGTAGGGGGAGAAGTTGGAAGAAAGGTATCTAAGAAAGTGGAAAATGTTCTTGATAAAAAGTCTGGATACATTTCTCAAGTGCTAACTGGTGAAACATTTGATACTTCCTGCATTGAAGATGATCGCACTGCCACTGATTTAGCGTATTTCAAGTTTGCTCCAGTTGTATCAGCGGATGTGGAAAGGAGTTTCTCACAGTACAAAAATGTGCTTTCCGACAACAGGCGTTCCCTAACTTTCGCGATCCTGCGCAAGCTACTGGTTATTTACTGCAATAATTCTGAATAAGGTAGATTTTTTATACGTTCATCTTCCTACACCATACAAATTTGCGCGTTTAATATTAATTTTTAATTTCAGTTCTAACGTTGCAGAAACAGGTATTGTGCTGTACTCTCATACTCTAGAAAAAAAATTTTTAGATCATTTTACTGATTTTTTATATCATTTTATTGATCATTTTTAGATTTTTATGTTATCAAAATCCGGGTCCTGATTATCAATCATATTAGACATAACCAAAGTCAGTTTATTATTTGTACACGTCCGCGAATCTTTTGTCTCGAGATACTTAGGAAGTCGTTATTTCTAAATGCAAATTAAGTAATTTTTGTAGAAAAAATTGGATTCAAAAAATCCATCTAACACCCACTGATAAGACCAAACGATGTGAACAGTTGTGGATCAGTTAAGTCGAAACACTGATGCTACGGTAATTTTTGTTTACACTGTTGTAGTTGTTTTGTAAATGACTCGCAAAACTCCACAAGAAATCATGATTCCTTCTGTATTTCAAGCTAGCAAATTTTCTATAATATTTAATAAATTACACAGCTTAATTACTACAAGTACATCCATTTTTAAGAAATGATGATAAAGTTTTCAAGTCCAAAAATTTTAATTTTTGAAATATTTGAATGCATCTACAAAATGGCAAATCTCTCAATAAAATGGCGATCGCGATGTTTACGGGTAGATCAGTCCAGTTCAGTTCATGTTTTGGATATTAAGTTATGAGAACGTGACAATAATATTTTATTGTATTCTTCTGATTAATTCATTGGAATTGAAAATAATGGGTTTAGACTAATTTCTTCTTCTAATTAAGAGTAATGTACTATGTAAATCCAATAGTTAAAAATCGAGAATATTGCTTCCCGAACTTGCTTCGTACTCTTTTGATCACTATTACCTAATTTTCGTGTACATATTATGACATATTTCTTCGAAATCAATGATGTCTGATTTTTTTTATTAATCCGCTTTACGTAACATGCATTGTATTTTAAAATTACTTGCAAAAACCTTAAAAACCATTAAAAATGCGTCAAAATAAATTTTAGAAATAAAATCTGAGTGTAATAAATAAATCCATAATAAATGGCAATGAAAATATATTTTTAATCTTTAAGCTAAATATTTTTTTCCTGCAACATTCTTTATTTATTCATAAGAAATATGTATGAACTTTTTACTGAATAAATCAATGGTATCATAAGAAGTACGCAGAGTTTATTTTCCTTGTTCATCATTCTGTGTTATTTTATTTCATTTACATCATATCAAAGAGAAAATTTGAACAGAATTTGTAACACGTGGATGAAAATGGAAAGTACAGATAAAACACGCCACCCTTATGTGGTTCAAAGGTGGCGCTGTTAAAGCGAATAATGGAACGAAGAGAACACGAATTAGTCCGGTTCATTTCTCAAAAGTGCCGAGTCATTGGTCGTGTTTTTTTCATTGATTTCGAAATGGTGTCCGCTTGAGTGGGTACAACTGAAAGAGTTATGAGAGTTTGCTAAGCTTCGATTGCACGCCAAAGCACAATTCTGTTCACTCATACAGTCCAGCGAGTTATTTTCTCTTTGGCATATCAAACTCGAATTATGGGACATCACTCACGGTGCCAGTAGGAGTAGTGATTGTGATCCACCTTCCAATTCTATGTTTGCTCTTGTGTTGGAGTCAGCTAGTTGGGTAGAGCTCTGAGATGCTGGTCGGTATTCGATGGCTGGGGTTAGATTACACAGATCTGCAAAAGAAATTCCAGCTGCATGGGATATTTTTGCTGAATTATGTGCTTCAAAGGTCGCAGATTCTTAAAATGACTTACCTAACATCCCAGTATGTATAGTTTGTTTTGCGAAATACGAACAAATTTTTGATAAAAACACTTATTTATTACAATGAACTAAACATATTGTACTTTCTAACAGCTAATTAAAAAATTCTTTCAGATTTTTATACACAATTTTAGGTCTACACTTTTTTCTTGTGAAAATTGTTCTTCTTCTCTTTGATGTTTCTCTGAACTCCTTTCTGATTTCCTTCTCTTAGTTTCTCGATTGAGCATCCAACAGTAGTCAGCTAACATATTGACATTCCATCTTCCTTGGTAACGTCTCTTGATATCACGGACATCCTGGTGAAATCTTTTACCCTGTTCTTGACTGTTCGCTCACAAGTTTTTAGGAAAATAGTCAATATGGGAGTGTAAGAAATGAACTTAGAAGCTCATCTTGCATCCTTGAGCTTCATACGCTGCCAGCATTCGTTGTACAATGATTTTGTATTCAGGATCCTTAATATTCCCCTCCAAAAAAACTTGTGCATACATTCCTGAAAGAGTCACTTCTCCCACTGTTTCCAAAAAGAAGGGATCAAATAAGTTTTCTTATGTGGCATTATAGGTCCAGTCAGATACTGAACTTATTTAGCTTATTAAAACGTGATCTAATCCAATAGCAGGTTGTTTATATTTATTCCTAGTACTCGAGATATGTCAAAACATGCTCAACCTTTGTTTTAATGCCATGAAGTCTTAGTTTTAAGGCCATTATTTAAATAAAAAATAATACAAAATTTTAATTTAATTAGGAAATTTATATAAACAAAAACTTGAGTGTAACAAAACAATTGAAGTAATGGAATTTTGTTTTGGTATTTCAGTTTTTACGAAGTTGAAATCTATAAGAAAATGTATAAAAATCCTATGCAGTTTTTACTTTCAGACCTGTGTTATTCATCACCCTTCAACATCCAGAATGACTTCCAGGTCAAAACCTGCAGTGAAATTAACACCGGATCTATCCCAGGGTCAAATCTGACGCAGCGAGATGCTTGCTACATCTCCTCGTCGTAGCGCCGAGGTCTAGTAATTGCGGTTTTTTATGTGCTAAATTTGTCGGTAATGAGGAAGAAGGATGCCGTCGAAGTGAGTCAGTCCACGTCCTGACGGTGGGATACAGAGAAGGCTCTCAAGTATTTCTTATCTTTTACTTTCCTTTGTCCTACATTCCTAGTTTTTCACTTTTATCTTCTTCACTGCCCTTCTCTGTGCACTGAACGCTCACCCATGTGTTTGCTGTGCATGGCGACCCGTGTCGGAGGGAATGGGTGTCCTGTTGAGTTGAGGAACTGCTGCGAGCCTTCTTGATGCGCCCCAAAACGCTCGCATTGACCTCGGCCTCTTCTAGACGGGCGATCGGGAGTTAACCCACCCACGACCAATCGGCTCGGACTAGGTCTTCAACTGAACTCCTGGGTGAAAGGGGGCGCGCAGGGAGTCCTTCCCGCCAGTCGGTGGCGTTGGTGCAACCCTGCATAAAGAGCCCGGCGTGTCCCCGCTATATCCCCCTGTCAACCCTGGCACCCCAGTTGGGTGTCCCCTTCTTGGACTCCGTGGAGGGTGGGGAACACGGGGATGAAATCTAAAACCATACGCATGGAAACTACTGCTCCCCCCCTTTTGCCCTCTTCCACTAGGAAGAGACGATTAATCGGTAAAACTGTGGATTTACACATTTTTGTAAGGATAGCGACAAGCCCACAAAGCCTCGCTTCCTATTAATGAAATGTAATGATGGAAAGACTTTAAGTCCATCAGTTCTGTTCATCTTGCGAAAGCAATCGATGATACAATAGCGGGGAACACAGAGGGCAGTCCTAGACCTTTCATCTGTTCCTAAGTTAGATTAAATGGTTGCCATAAGATCGTCTCTTCTTGGGACATGGCAAACCGAATGGCAAACTTGCGCCTTCAAGCTGAGGAAGGTAAAATACTCAGTTAAGACCTGGGTGTCATCCCGTGCGAACGGACGGGAAGAAGTAATGCTTACTCGTCTTCGTATTGGCCACTGCTATATTACCCATGGACATCTCTTACACGGTGAACCTCCCCCCATATGTGAAACTTGCAACACAACACTTACCGTGGAACACTTTCTTCTTGTTTCGAAATGATCATGCAGGTAACAGATTAAGTACACCTGAGACGATCAGCCAACTCTTGCTAACCAGGGCGTGTTTCGCCGGCGCAGTTCTGCAAAATTAACATTCCCGCCTTGAAGATACAGTATATTTTTCATTAACCGGCTGGGAGCCGTGATGAAAAAAGCGAAATTATCCAAGGTGTTATTCTCTCGCAAAAGGATAGTTTAAACTTACGCCACCAGGGCGCGCCAGTGACCGGTATCAAGATTTTTAGCTTTCGAAGGAAATATTTCAAAATTCCTGCGTCAGAGAGCGCAGCGGTAGCTCGACCTTGACAGTCGAATAAGATGGTATTTCATTTGTTTCTTTTTTATTGTACATTTTTAGGGCTGCCTTTTTACGAGCAACGAGAAGAAGACTAAAAAATACGTATTGTATCTTATAAAATTTGTTTTATGCTCATTTTTTCATATTGAAACATTTATTTAACATTCACATTATAAATAGTGTGAATTATTTCTTGATTGAACTTATTATTGGCGAGGCAATTGAAATTCTTCACGACAATGAAATCTTGTTTTTTATAAGCTCCAATGAGATTAATTCTGCTTCAACAATAAGTGTATTTTTTATTGAAGTGATCTTCTTTGCATTCACACTTGTGAAAACGCTGTTCTTAGGATCCTGCTTGCAGCTCATATCTTCAGGCTGATTGTTCTCCGGCAGAATTTTGTGCTTTGTGTTAAACATTCTGAAGTGTCTCAACTATAGTAGCAGCCGACGGCGACACAATCTACCCAACAGTTTGAACGTTATGCTGAGGCAAAATAAACTGATTTTGATACGCCTTTTTAGATTCCTTCAGGAATGTGGTTTCTGGATCCGTATCTGATCTTTCTTCGTATGTCATTACTCAAATCCATACACGAAACGCGGTTCCCCCCACAAGTTCTCGGGAGGGTTTGGATTTAAATCCCTTTTTCCTTGAATTTTTATTTTTTTCTCTCTAAATTTACTTTTGTCTTTGTTTTCGGTTTTTATAATGTAGGAATATTTAGTCACTCTCTTTTCCTAGTTTGGATATATTGTAAATCAGGAGGGGTTTTAGTGGATATGGTTGAGTCATTTGGCGAGTCCCGCGGGCAGAGTCATGATGGCTCTCGTTAGTATGTAACTGCATTTTCCCTACCTGTGTCTCTAATGACCTCGATGTCGACGAACCGTAAAGCCCCACCAAAACAAACATATTTTATCTTTATTAAATTCATTATTTGGTCATTTTTCCACACTGAAACAACTTATAACTATTGAATAGTGGGAATTTATTAGTGAATTCAATGCATTATTGATCAAACCAATAAAAAGTTATCTTGACAATGAAACTGTATTTTTTAGAGCACCAGTCAGATAATTTTTTCCTCAAACAGTAAACTGCTTTTTATATACTCATCTTTAACCTTGTTGGTGAATTGTTAGCAAAGGTTTGCTGTGTGCTGGAGAGGTGAACGTGTTTGAAGCTCTTATGTTTTGTGTTAACATTTAGTAAATAAAATAATTATTCCTTTGAACCTGACAAAAGAAGTTGAGTTACACAAAGATCAGTCATATTGAAACTTCGAGCGCCTTCTTCACTTGCCCATCTTTAACGAAAGCAGAAACTTAAGGGATATATTAAATTTCAAGTACATGCAATGTACTACCAACAGAAAACCTTAAATAATAAATTTATTGTCAAACAGCAGTACAAACTGCGTATGACCATGTGGAGGACAAACAAATTTACTCTCCGGAAGCAAGCAAGGGACCATCCCATCAATTCCGATCAAGGGCCGTAAGGCAGAGGCGGATTCAAATATTTCTTCGAGAAGGTCTCAGTTTCTTTCAGGAAACTAGATTTTGTTCGGTAACTTTATCGTATAACATACTTTCTATTAAATGAATAGAATTTGAGTGGTTTTGCATAAGCAATGCAAGGAGTGATGGTATGGGAGTAAAAGTTGTAACGCCAAGTAAAATAATTACTTAGATTATTTATTTCCTTTGAGAAGTACTCGGATTAAGTATTTCCTTTCGCTTCCCATTCACTTTCTTTCATCACTGTTTCACTTAAGTCTCTCTTGAAGAGTAGTGCATTAGGTCACATTTGGATTATCATGAATAATTCTTATGTAATATTCCGAGTATGAAAAATGTTAATTCATTGTTAACTCTGCACTGTCATAGCTTTGTCCACGCATGCAGTGAGTGGCGTTAGTATAATTAGTTTTCAGTGATCTGGAGTCTCATGATTATTCACATATCAACGTTCCTCCTTTTGAGAACACACCAAGTTTTCATTCATGATTTTTTTCTTGGATTACATTTTCTGTGAGTAAATTTGCATCACTTTGAGTATAAGAAATATCATATAGCCAATTAAACTAGTTTAATGGAAAATGTATGCTCTTCACCACAAAACAGAGTTTTATCAATTTTCTTCACACAAGTAATATAGCGTGCTTGAAGAAACTCGCCACGTCAAAAATAAGACTATAAAAGAATAATTAAATATTTTCTTATGACCTACGTATTACATACAATAAAACATCAAATGTTTCATTGGTGTGTCGATTCATAGCATTGGAAAGTTCTGGGGTTATTTTTTTTACTGTAAATACATTTTTAATGTTAATATAAATGCTGTATCATAACTGTATAAATATAACAGTATAAAAATTATGCTACAATGTTGTATAAATATAAATGTTTTAATGTACATGAATTTTCATTGTTATTTTCCAAAAACCTGTAGTTTATTAATATCACATTTCATATAATGTTTTGTAATAATAAACAGACAAGTTTTTACCAAATTTAATCAACTTATACAATAATACTGTCTTAATTTTGTGAATACCAATTAACAAATTTTTTGTAGGATTTTAAAGTTTACAACGTTCGCAGTGACAGTAAAATTAATTTAGACATCAAATTACATTTTAAACGCGAAACAACTTAATCCTATAATTTATAGTTACGTTTGCATCGTGCGACAAGTCCAGGATTGTTAAATTACAACTATGATTAATTTCTTCCAACCTTAAGATATACCTTTCTAGAGTTGCTTTTTTTATAAGTAAAAGAGAAATTAATTCCTGGTTATGACGAGTTGTTTAATCTCCGTTAAGACGTTTTGAGAAAGACTGATCTGTTTTACAATTCGGTAAATATTGATATAAATGTTATGGGTAATATTACATAATCAGCAAGCAGATTTGTATGATTTGGTAGAGGAATGAAATATTGCAAGGTTTTTGAGAAAAGTGTTGCTTATTCGTATAAGTCATATTTATTTTACAATTATACAGAGTGTGTGAGGAAAGTATTGTAATCGGTGGAAAGTAAACAAATTTGATATCTCTTCGGATCTTTGTGAATTGACTCTAGGAAGGTCTATGCTCAAATTCTGGCGATATGTCCAATGTCGTATGTGTGTGTGTATGTTTGTATGTTAAGAATTTTGTTCCCGCGATAACTCACGAACAAATTGATGTATCGAAACAAAACTTGAGATTAGACTTTGAATGCGTAGGGAATAGAAGCGTATTTCTGGATAGCTCATTCCGACTTCATTTACACACCGCTTTTCCACTTCCGGTTTCTTCAAATTCAAAATTTTGAAAATATGCATAGAAGCGTTTTGATTGGTCAGTTAATTCTGCGTGTAGATTGTTCGACCGCTTTCCATTACGTCGCACCGTTTTTGCGATACAGCGAAAATTTATTACGCACAAAAGGGTTATTACTTTCCCTGCGTATTCTGTGTAACTGGAGAGTATTGTACCTTGGAGGTGTTTTTTTAATATGCCAATAAGGCAATTGTAAAGAGTTAAATGTGGAAGATAATTCATGCACTCTATACTTGTATATGTTTTAAAGACTTTTAGGAGTTTACCATGTACTGTGATGATAAATATTTTTCAACCGATTGATCTTAGAAATGTGTCATCTTGTTAAATAATTATTATTTCTTTTATAAGTTTTTTTTTCCTTGTTCTTAAATTTTTAGTGTCATGTAGGGTGCTTAGAGACATTACTTTTGTTATGAATTGCAAATTGGAAAGTTGAGTGGGACACACTCCAGATTTTTAAACTTAATGAAGGTCACAACTAACGATCAAAATGTTTTGTAGAGAAAAAAAAATCACAATAAATATTGAGAATTGTCCAACAAGGTTGTATTATATAGTGATTATAATTATTAAAGAACATTCACGTAAGAAGAGGATTCTCTGTTAGGGATAAAAAAGACTTGTACAATAAACGGATAGCAGGTTTCTTGAAGAGGAATCTCCATTCTATTGGGGGACCTACGAAAAGAATGACGTGTCTAGACATTGATTGTGTTTCAGAAATTCAATAAGAATACTGAAATTTATGACGCTCGCGTCTAACATTTCATTTCATTTGCGACTTGAAATTGCAATCGTTCTGAAGAAGTGGAATTAAAATGAAAGTGATTCCATATACTACAGTACGTAAATTTATTTCCTAAGGAGAAATACCGACATCTGGTTCGGTTGTAAAGAAGTTTATTTTCAGGTGTCTGATAATCCGTGCATAATATTCAGGCAGTAACTATTATTCACGCCAATTTTTTATCTAGAATTACTTAACACATTTAACTATAAGAAATTAGTGATAAATGATTGAACTCACCTCCACTGGTGGAGACGGGCACATCCTGAATTGGAGGTAGCAAAGGGTGTTATCAAACAGTGTTAAACCATTAAAAAGAAAATAGTTTCCATGTAAGGAAAATGTTGAATATATGGAGTAATAAATACAAATTCAGTAAAAGTGATGAAATTAAAATTGTAATTTTGCTTTCGTAAGAACTTTTCCCCAGAGCTAGATTCAATATTAACTTTTATCTGTTGAAATTTCGTCTCTCATTGACGAATTTCTTTCTCCCGTGCTGCTGTCCCGCGAGTTGCCGGTCTAACGTTGTCAGCAGGGGAAAATGGGTCTTCGGCGATACGATGCGCTGATGGGAAGGAAACCCTCCCTCCCGTCCCTTCTCAAGCGACGCAATGTGCTTTCTGCCCTTTGCCCTCTCACGTTATCGCTTCTGCTCAGCGCCAGCACAGAGTGCACCAAATGAGTGTGTTTTTTTACGCTCTTCCCCGTCGTTTATTCTCGCTCCCTCACCCTCCTCCTTCATCTACCTCAAAAAGAAGATCGCGAAACAGATTCTATAACGCTGTTATTTTAAAGAAAGATGCCGTGAAAACGTGCATTAAAAACGAAAATTTTGCTACGTGTTCGAAACGCAAAATCGGGGCAAACGATTTATTAAATCTCGAGTCATTTTTAATGACTCAAATATTTTTCTTTCTTTATGTATATTGTCTAGAAATTTCTTCAAATATCGGTGATTTTGTTCCATCATATGTAGATAAATAACAATTACCATACACAGAATATAGTCATCTACGTTTTCAAGAACATTATTCTTATTCAAAGTCACCGGTATATTTACTAAAATTCCATTTGTTATACGAGTCAATATTAGGAAGTGAAGAAGTGAAGAATTACGCCTTTATGATGTAATATAATTTCATGATAACGATTGTCTTGTAACCTTTTGCTTTATACTATCTTAATTTTCCTTTTTTGTTGATTTTCTTGGTTAAGCTTCTATTAATTCTAATATTAAATAAATTGAGATACAAAATCGAGAAAACTAATGTATTACGAGAAAAATGTTTAATTAGTAACTGTAATTAGTTTCTCATTGTTGAACGTGAAGTGGAAACTCAAAAAATTGCTTAGAAAACCTCCTCCAATTATACAAAGAAACTACTTGAAAATGCTACCTGAACAAGACATCATAGAGATTTGAAGTCTTAGATTTTCGCCATAATTTTTCAAGTCCATCGAATAAAAGATGTGATTGGAGGAACCAATGGGAAAATAAGGTAACCGTCTTTTCAAGCATATAATATATTCTGGCACGAAGGACTTCTCACGTCGAAAAGGGTATTACCAAAATAAACGTACATTATCGAAGAGTAAGTGGGTGTGTTGTTTGTGTCAGTTATATTGTTGCACTATGAGAACAGATCCGGATGTGAGATTAAATCCAGAGGAAAGATATAATTTCTCCAAACTTTTGGATGAAACATTTCAACCTTTAAATATGACATTCGAACTATAAGGTTGTGATGTCATATCCAATAGTTTGGATAAATCCTGTCCTACCTTTGGATTTGCATCTCACACCAAACCTGGGGTTCTGGTTTCTTTAGCATTTTTTCAGTGTAAGAATAAAATAATATTAAGAAATTTTGAGAACATTCAAGGAGTTAATACTATCAAACTTCGGATGGAACAATTACTTTTAAAAAACAAAAAATTAAAAAATGAGGAAGATAATCAAATTGGCTTCTGGAAAAAAAGTATAATTTACCAAAAATGAAAATTTATAACCAGATACTGAAAGCAGTTTCGGTGGATTGTATAGAGTAGTAAGGTATTCCAAAGTATGATATATATTGCACAGATAAATTCCATGTTGCAAGAATCCAAACTTTTCGAAATGAGGTGTCGCGAAGTAAGGTAAGTACCTCAGTCAATATGATGATACATCATAAATCTACTCAGAAAGTTGCCTACCTCCATTTTTGGTAGAGAAGTGAAGATATTCTACAGGGAATCAAGCTCTTGTTAGAGTAAGTCAATAATGAGGTTGTGATATACTTATCTGAAAACTGAAGAGACAAAAGTCACATGAGGTGGTACAATCTACTGCATGCAACTAAACTATATGCAACAGAAAAATGCAAAATTGGAAGAAAATATTTCAGACACTATTGAGAAGCATAGAGGCGTCTTTGGTAGTCCAGTATTGAAGATGAAAATTAAGTTATATTACTAGTTTTAGTGTTCCAACGCGTCATGAAGACTTGAGACGCAGTGAGAAGAGAAAACAATATTCAATTCAGCTAGGACCTCTCCAGGGTGAACAAAAAATTTAAACAATAAAAAGTTATTCCTGAAGGAATAATTTGAGATAATATTTTTCTAAGGAGACAGTCAATATTGGTAACCTGTTCAATATATTTTTCTTGCAAGATGATCCATGTTTATTAGTTAAACGTTTATCGCTTACGAATAAAGTCTGGTATGGACTGTGATCTGTGACTCTTTAGTTGGAAATAGCACAGAGAGAATGCATTAAAGAGGTGGAATCAAATATCCCTGTGATGAAACAAAAGTTTATAGATCTCCTTTCATAGCTTAAGCAATTTGAGTGGTGCAGTATAATTCCTAATTCTTCCTCATAAGGATTCATCAGTTGGTTTCAATATTAAAAATTTTACTCTCCAATTAAGCGCAGATACATAAACCAGAAGATTATGACTCGTGGAAAAATTAGTCTGAGCAAAATCTACGTTACAAAAACCTTGAACTGTTTGATTACAAAGATATTGACTATTAAATAAATTATAACTTACGACCTTTTGTAGACAAATAATATACTTTTATTCTGTTTTTGCTGGAACATATCGTTTTGACTCGTGATTTGAATTATCGTGAGCGGAAAACAAATTGTGACAAGAAACATTATCGTATGGAAGAAACTTTTATTATGATATTATACGTAAATATAAACACAAAATATACGTTATACGTTTCAAAATATTGTTACAAAAAACAAAATAAAAATATATTGTTGGATCAAAATAGGTCGTGATATAATATATCTATCTTAAATTCATAATGGACGTAAATAGTAGAATTCACTGTAATTATTCAAAAGAAGCGTTAGGGATTAATGGTACTATTGCGTTACAAAGATGTGCTTTTTTGGGGGTGGGGGGTCGGCTTTAGCGGTCGTTAACGGTAAGGTCATTAAAGCCCTTTATTACAAAGAGGGAGGGGGGTTGAACAACAGTTCTTGCTATCATTCGTGTTACCAAATAAACATTACAAATTCCCAGACGTACTGATGCCTTCATGAACAAAAGGGTTTAACGCATTTTTCATTCCAATAATGAAGAAAATGATTATAAGAAAAATACATAGAAACGAATGTTTAACATGTTTTTTGTCGAAAGTTATTAGTTTTAGAAGCTGATTCAATTAGTTATTCCGTTCAGAAAAGTGGATGAAATATTTTATTGCGTCTCAATATTATGTTCGCTGAGCTGAATAGGATTCATTTCTTGACTATTTTTTGGTTTTAATAAGGTTTGTAATGATGCGTTGCGATGATAAATTGAATTGTTGCTTTTTTATTGTTGGGATTACTTAATTAAAAATGGAAAAAAATTACAACTCATTACTTCACAAAGACTTATGCAATACATTTTCAGCTCGAGAACAAAAACAGAATACGTAATGTGTATTTCTTAGGACGAAAACCTGACGTGTGACTCTGACAGATCGGAGCAGTATATCATCTCTGTACATTAAAGATCGTACAAATAATCTTTGAAGATGTGAAAACTCAAACAAACAAAATGACAAATTAAATATTTTTTTTATATTTCTTGGATGTAAGATTTTTTCCAAAACCTCCCCACGATGTAAGAGTACAAGAATACTTCTCTTCCATATATTGCACAGAATTTGCTGACTAATGTCGATAGCTTTCTTAATAGGTCAGTAAATGTTATTTCAGTCAAATTAAATAAATTAATCAGGAGATCAAGTAATAAGTACTATTACTTAGTATACTATTAGTGACGACGACTTTAATCCAAGACGAAACGTAGTGAGCTCTTCAAAGAAAATATAAATATTATTCGTCCATAAAAGGTCGTAAGTTTTTAATTGTTTATTTAAATACATTATATAATGGACATTAATAGTAGTAGTTATTTCAACCATTTTTTTCATGAAAAGTCAAATATTTGGAAATATTTTTTAAAAATATTTGTAAGTATAGATAATTACGTTTTAGTGAACGAGAGAGTTTCTCGTTACCAGTCAGCCTAACAACTATTTTGAAACTAAATGAGTATGATTTACTTCTTAAAACAAATAAATTCATTTATTCCAAGAAAAATTCGAAATATGAATGGATGTTCTTCTTTATCTCAAAAATTGAGGAATAACGAAAAAACACATTATGTACGTTTCGAGAAACTTATGAGAAATTGTGTGACTCTAAAGTTAATAACGCCTAAAGGTAACAAGCACATAATTCATGAAAAAATGTTGTTTTTTTGTTGTATTTCTTATACCCGAATCTTGTCTAGCTTGATTGCATTAAATTCGTTAACAAATTATAATTAAAACCACATTTAATACATCGTTTATAGAATTTTTAAATGATGATTGTAACGTCGGCGCAAGGACACGCCAGCAACTTGCAAAATATTAATAGCTCTTTGTATTTTCTAAGCAGGATGCTGTTAAGAATATGACAATAAGTGGCCGGTCCGCGCTAAGACGGACGTGCGACGAGTTTTCCGTGTGAAGGCATTGTTCGAATAAACACTTTTCATCTTAAGGAAAGTATGTACCAGTGTATTCAAAGAATGCAGTCGGCGACGTTGTCTCAAGGGGGGTTCAGGTGTTCCTAAATTAAAGACTAATTCCACGAAGAAATTAAAGAAACTAAACAGATGTTTGCGAAGCGCCGGGGTGACGCGCATAGCGATTCGTCCTCTACAGCGCGTCCTCTGCATTCCTAGAAGGGGACACCACAGAAGTGCCTGCACGGTGTCGGAGAACGCGTGAGAGACGTGAACCTCCTCGGCGATTCTTTACAAAGGAACGTAGAGAGATCCGTCAGCACGGACAAGTGACTGTACTAAGTTTTGGTCGTGGAGACCAGCTTGTTTTGTTAAGGCTGCTGCGGTAGACTTAATGAATTCATTACTAGGTGCGAGGGGCATAACTAGTTTCAGTTAGTTGTTGGGTGAAAACAACTTATCTTTTCGAAAGAACCGATAACCTGAGGGTTTATTAAAATTTAGTTGTCTTCAACTATATTTTACAAAGTATAAACGATGCTCTCTTACAGCATTATTTGTCTAATCAACGATTATTAGATGTATTGATGATTTTGGGAGTTTGTGTCTGTAAACAATTCAGATTTCATGTAATTTGTAATAAATCATTATTTTTTATTATTACACGTGAGCTTGGTTGCTCGGGAAACCGAGCTGGTGGCAGCGAAAACAACTACCATAGGGATTTTGGTATGTATGTGGATCCCGCTTCTACCAAAGGAATAATAACAACACATCAGGGTTGAGGTGTGATGTTACAATGATATAGTGGATTATTGATTCATTTTGAAAGCTACGTTATGTCGAATTATTGATATGATACCTGTTTTGCAGTAGTTAACTAGAAACCAGAAGAAGCCTATTCTTTTCATTTACTACGCCAATAACTGCTGAGACTCACGACCACGTAGCCTTCACGCGTCCAAATGATCTGGATCGTAAACTGAAACAGCAATAATTCGTGAACCTCTGTGGGTTCAGAATAGGTGACAGAACCGCAGATATTGCGTCGCCGAGGAGATGAAACCGGCCGGCACTGCAGCGGTGTCGTCTCTAGTGACAAGTGACCCGCGTGTGCTGCGATGGCATCGGGCCCGTGAGGGAACCCTGTGGGATTCCCCGACGGAGACTGATGGCGGTTGCCGTCAGCGGAACGATCCTTAAGAACGAGCAGAGATCTGTCACGACGAATCCCATGCGAGAATATTGGTTTGAATGGCTACGAAGTCGTCATTCTCGGTTTCCAAAGGGAATCCTTTTACACGTCGAAAATCTTATTTACAGTGTCAAATTAAAGAGTACCTTTTTCAGTTTTTGACCCTTTTTATAATACTATCTGGAAAGATAATTGCGATACGGAAATTTTAATCAAAACTACGTATTCATACTACTGCTTCTGTGCTTCAACCCCTAAAGAAGACATTAAATATGTCGAAATGTTTCCATGTATAAATAAGTCGTTTTCATTGAAGTGATCTTATGTCAACAATCTTCCTAGTTACTATTAAAGAATATTCAACAAAAGATTATGTATAATTCAGATAACACTAACACAATCTAGTAAGGCTAAGGAGAACATTTTATATAAAAATCAAATTTGTCAAATTTTGGACAGGTTTGACAACGTGTAGCGAAAATTTTAAGAACTATTTTGCTGATACAAGACAACGTAACTGAAATCGACCACTGATGTTTCATACCACAACACAACAAGACACTAGAACATCCTGTAATGTTTAAGTGGTTGCTTAAGGGAATTTCTGAAGGGTATTTAAAATAATAATTCCTGTATTGTTCCATAAGATAGTTAATATGCATAACAATTTAAACAGCACTTTTACATTACATATTTAAACTATTTTAATTAATATTAGATTCACAACAAGGCTTACTTCAATCACTCTGAGGTAATCCATATGTATACTTTAATATTTAACATTATACATTTAGAATTTTTATAAAATAATACTTCTTTATAATAATTAATAATTGCTTGCGTTTACTAGTTTGGAACAATTTACTCTAAGTTGCAATTTAGTGCAGAATACAAGTTATATGTAATATTACAAAAGGTTGTGATAATAATGTATTGATATAAATGAATTTAATAAAAAATCAAAGCAACAGCAAAATTAACACTTAATTTCTCTAAATATTTTAAAGTTACATGAAGTTTCTGTCATTCTCTACTTATCTCGACAATTTCTAATTACCTGTTTTCTAATGATCCGAACTGGCCACAGTTCATGTATTTATATTTTCCGGACCATAATTTCCAAAACAATAACCAGGAAAATCATGTAAATGAAGCAGACAATTTGACAGTTTTCCCGCTCTACTTACTAGTTTAGAATCATGTATTTTCTTTACTTGAAAATGGTTATATCAACGGAGTGTCTGGAATATAGAAATTTTAGAAGACTGATGAATTGATTTAAAATTTTGATTTAAAATCTTCTTAAGGTTTATTGCAAGGTAAAGCAAAGTATGGTAAGTATTGTTAGAACAAAGGCGCAGAAAAAGGTTAAATTATATTATAGAAGATAGTATTTTTTCTGCTCTTATGTTCTATCGATGCATATCATACTTTACTCTGATATTGCAATAATTATTAAGAAGTTGAATTAATTCTTCATAATAAATCTAACAAAATTACGTACGCCGATAAAGTTAACACTGATTTATAGGTAGATTTTTTACAGTATCAGCTGATGTGTGATCGTATAAACGTAAACGTCGTTTAGTCGCCTAAAGTTCAAAAGAAACTCACGACGACGTAAAGACAAAAGAGGAAAAATGTTCATATTACAGTTTCAAGCTTCGAGGTGTGTGCTAGTTGATTCACGGATAAAATGGAATAAGTTATTTCTATTACTGATTTTTAAAATGATTTATTTGCCCGTAAAATACACAAAGAATGGAAGTTTCCTCTGACATTTAAAATATTTTTTTTATTTCTTCAGTCTCACAATTAAAGTATACTCAACAAAATATATGTACTATTTCCTCTCCATAGCGCATCTACAAATATTTTGATTTCAACAAATGTTTTTAAAAAAAGTGAGCTACTTCACCCACGTGTACTTACAGAACTAGCAATAATGCACCAGATGTTTCATAGATACCTCACCGTATCCCTCGTTATGCCTTATCAACGTAGATCGAAGTAACCGTGTCCTTCCTTTGAGACAAGGGATATGGCGTTGCGTCTCGGGAGCCATTAACCCCTGCCCTCATCCTAACCCATAATCCCCGCGCCTGACGTTGTGTCGCTCCGTCGCCGCCAGAGCGCAGGCTGGGCGCTCCTGCTGTCTCGTAAAGCGCGCGCGTGGGATTGATGCTTCCCCAAAGGGTGCCTGTCTCTCTTCTCTGCCTCTGTGCCTCTCTGTCTCTTCGAGCAGTAGCACCGGAGACCAGCACCCGGAAGAGGAACTCCCTCTCCCATTTCCGGACGAAACATTACTCCCTCTGAGAAGCTCAGTCCCCAGCTCTTTAAGGACCGACGTGTTGTTAAAACACGATGGGGGTTAGATGTTTGCTTTTCGATTATTTACAACAGATCTGAAGTTTGTAATTCTCAGCATATCATAACTATATCTAGGATTAGAAGTAGGATTACGACACATGAACTTATTTCAATATTTTATTAATTTTTTACTCTTGGTTATATGAATGATCCCTTAAATTTAAGTTTTTATTTTATAATTCTCAGTATTTTGTTCAATTACGACAGTCACTAAAGAAGCCATTGTGTGTAACAGAGCTACTTGTAGAATCAGTGAGACAAGTGTTAAATCGAACACACTATCTGCTATTGATTGTTGTAACAAATTTGCTTACCGTCCCAAACAGGATTATATCCTCGTGATGTAAACTTTATAATCCAAAGAAGTATGTGAAGAGAGTTAGTTTAAGTTCGTTTTTGTTTAAATTAATCCCTGTAATTATAGTATTGTAGTTTAAAAAATGGAATAATAAAGAAATTCATTCATTCATATTCC